>PITA01017532.1:0-43049 GCA_004023965.1 Spilogale gracilis | reverse complement strand
TATTTTTTAAAAGATTTTATTTATTTATTTGACAAAGAGAGAGATCACAAGTAGGCAGAGAGGCAGGCAGAGAGAGAGAGGAGGAAACAGGCACCCTACTGAGCAGAGAGCCCTATGTGGGGCTCAATCCCAGACCCTGAGATCATGACCTGAGCTGAAGGCAGAGGCTTTAACCCACTGAGCCACCCAGGTGCCCAATAATTGGCTATTTTAAAGTAAGCATGGAATTAACAGAGTAAATCAAAGTAGGGCTAATAAGGAGACATTGAAAATGCTAATATTATACTGATTTGAATGCTGTACCCTAAACTTGTATGTGTTTTCTTACTGTTTATACACAGAATGCTGCATAACATCTGGGGTCTGCCAAAAATGAGTGGCTTCTAATTTTGCAAAGAAAATAGTATTCTCTGATCCTTTGTTTTCTGCATTATCATTGTTTACATCTGTCCTACCTCTCTTACAATGATGTTGAATGAATAAATGAACATTAGGAAGGCTTAGTTTCACATCTGTTCTATGATTTGAATGGGGACTTAGGTTATCTCGCCAGTCTGAAGGATGGTTCCGAGGAATATTGCATTTTATACTTTCATTACAGTGCTATTGAGTACAATGAGAAGAGCATATTTTCTGATAGGTATGAATAAACATATTTCTCTGGCTGAGGTTGTATACCCTGGACTCTATACGTGGACACTAGTTCAACATAAGTCAAAATGTTGGCAAAATGCTTATATAAGAAATTCTTGTCCCTGGTTAGCTCATATACATTAATGGAACATGGGCATTATAATGCAAACTATAAGAAATCACAACATGGAGAGAATACTTTCATAATTGCAAAATAGCAGACAAGAGCATTTAGTTCATTGGCCATAAAAAGGACACACTCCTCTTAATATGTATGATGCTCTTTGTGTTCACATCTTTGTCACCTCCCATTTTATTTCCCAGAGGAAACATTAAAGGTTTTTTTTTTTTTTTAATATAAAGCATATTTAAACCAATATCTTATATAGACCATTACCATGGCATATTGGATAAATAAAACTCACTTATAAAAGCAGGAATGTCCCACACATGCTTATAAAATAACTACTTGTCTTGAAGCTAAGTAGTAAATCCCTTGGTCATTGAATAGTATCTAATAGTCCAAAATCAACAGAAAAATGTTCCTCCAGGACTGATTGTCACATAATTATATAACATTAAAACCAAAGGAAACATAGTGATATTATTTAATTTTGTATTCTTGCCAGAATAAAAAAATCAGAAGACTAAGATCATACCATGTTTGTTTTGGTTTAGTGCACAGGTATACTGATTCTTTGTGTTCTTTGAAAACAGATTGAGGGCGCTTGGGTGGCTCAGTGGGTTAAAGCCTCTGCCTTCGGCTCAGGTCATGATCTCAGGGTCCTGGGATAGAGGCCTGCATCAGGCTCTCTGCTCAGCAGGGAGCCTACTTCCTCCTCTCTGCCTGCCTCTGCCTACTTGTGATCTCTCTCACTGTCAAATAAATAAATAAAATATTTTTTAAAAAAGCAGATTGAGTCATTGCAGGAAGAGAACTTGTGGAGGAAACAGTGAAGCTAATCATTGTCAGTTTTTAGTCAGCAAAATATTTCAGGTCTTCTTCTATTCATCATCATCTACTCTCTTATTTAATTATTTTAATAAAGCCTGCCCTTTAGGCATATTAAAGATATGTCAATTAACCACTCAAGACCAGACTACAAATATGTTTTTTTTTCAATTAAGAAGTTGTTAAGAAATGAAATTTTAGATCATGAGCATAATTCTGAAAAAAAAAAATAGTGACAGTTGAGCTGTAAACCCTGTTACTGGAGAGCAAAACTAGATACTTAGGATTTGAAATTTAAAAGTTCTAAGTATTTACCTGCTACACTGAAGGACAATTTCGTTAATGATGGCCAATTGTTCAGTGGTTTCTCCAAAGTTTCGAAATGAAAAATATAAGATTCGGTATGGCAAAGAGAGTTATCTGTTCAACTAAATACATTCACAAGGGGCGCCTGAGTGGCTCAGTCGTTTAAGCAGCAGATGCGTGATTTCAGCTCAGGTCATGATCTCAGGGTTGTGAGATGGAATCCCTGTTGGACTCCACACTAAGCAAGGAGTCTGGAGATACGGTTTCTCCCTCTGACTTTGCTGTGCCCTTGCCTCACCTCCCTCTAAATAAATAAATAAACAAACAAACAAATAAATAAATAAATAACTTTAGAAAATAGTCACAAAATGCCATATTAAGGTAGATATATGTACTGTTTTTATGTTTTCCCTTTTCACTTCAGGTTCTTTCAGTTGCCATCTGATCGGTCAGTAACTAGAACCAGCAGCTTTGCTGTCTCAGAGGAAATGGGGCAGAAGTTTGTGCAGGGAGGGATGATTACACCAAAATAGCACTTGTGCCCAGTTTTTAATCAATCCTGTCTTCTGCTAGAGGACTCTGAAGTTCAGTTGAAGACCCAGGATAGGATATCACAACCACAGAACTCATTTCTTCTAATTTTTTTTAATTTGTTTTTTTCCTGCTATGTTGGGCAAAAGCTTGCTTTGAAGAAAAATCAAATTATTTTAGTCAGCTCTATTAAGACTCAGCATGACTTAAGGAAATGTAATTACAACCCCATCATTTATGTAATCAACTTATCATTCTATAATATATTTCTGAAACATAAATATCTCAGTGGTACCAAGGCAATGTGTATCATTTCTCTTCGTTAAAAATTGCTACAGAGTGATCTTAACAGCAGACAATTCCAGCATGGGAACTTTGAGGTTGGGCGGGCTGAGTAAGATAGTTACATAAACAGCATTATTTTTATCTAGCAGAGAGAATCCATTCAGAATCCGTGCCAACTGAATAGCATGGTAAGTGTGATGGGTTCAGGCAGGGAGCACAACATCATCCCAAAAATTCTTGTTTTCCTTCACCCCTAGACACTAGCCTACAATGACAGAGATACAAGCGGAATTGTGAACTAATGGTGCTTGTGAGGGGAAGGTATTCATAACACACATTTGCTAAGGTCTAGATACACAGTCAGCAATGCTGGATTTCCCCTCCCCCATCACCATCACTTGGAAAGGATGTCGAAGGCCAGCCTCGTGGAAGGTCAGATCCAACCCAACTGCATCATCAAGGTGCAAGTTATGGCCCTGGTGCTTGCAGATTGTTGTGACTGCCCAGGTTATAGAATGCCTAGAACAGACATTTTCTCTGTCGAGCAGATAGGAAAACACTCCCTAAACGTGGCCTTTAATTTTCCAGCTGTCACTGTGAGAGGAAAGCGTTTGTTTCTCACTTTGGTGTGCTGAAACATCCCAGTGGTAGCCTACTCCTAGCCAGTTAGTTCTGAATAAAAAGGTTATATACCTACATTTCATTATATCCTATTATGGCAAAGGTTGAAAATTTGGATGTCATGTACCTCGTGGACTGTTTACATTATGTGCTATAGTGCTTTATGTAGAGATGTGTATTTGTGTGTGTGTGTGTGTGTGTGTGTGTGTGTGTAAATTACAGATGAAAAGAATAAAATGTAAAAATACTTCATTTAGGGACTGAAAATCATACCCAAGTGACTCACTTGTTCTTTAGCAGGCAGTCAGTGGTCTTCCAATGGAAAGGCTCTACCCCATAAAACAAGCCTATTTCTAGCTACAGTGATGTAATGAACCATAGAATATCAGTCGATGTAACTACCTTTGCCTACTTCATCAAATTAAACGGAGCCTATTTAAAGCTTTACAAACCTAGGAAGATGTAGTTTCTTTTAAATTCTTAGTTCAACATAGGAGAAAAGCCATGGTCCATGAAAAATCTAGGAAAGCTGTAAAGGTGTAGAATTCTGGAAACATTTTTAAACTCATGATGAAGAATTTGCTAATGTGAGATCCAGGCAATTTGCTGTTCCTAAGCACAGTATTATTTTCTGCCATTTTGGTTCAAACCTTCTGCAAAACTGAACTTGTTTGCTATAGGTAGAAAACCAATGGGATCTTAACAATATTACTTTTAGTGGTTCCATAAGGTCAGAGATAATAGTACTTGGACATGATTCATGTGCTCTGAGTGACCCTAGGACATGATCATACCATGAGGTATATATTAAAAAAGGAAGATTCTATAAGTCACTTTCTATGACTCCTAACTTACAGATATAAACTATTTTCTAGCTGAATTGTTTTTAATATACCCATTGTGTCTTGTACAGTGTTAAGCTCTTAAAAGGCCTTCAATAAATGTGTTTCAACCACTAAATGGGAATATAACTTCCCATCTGCTTTTGAAGGGTACATTTGTAGAGTTAAACCTATAGTACAATATGGGAACAAGCAGCCATACCTATAAACATAGCTCAATGTCAAAAGACATTGATTCCACAAGTTTAAAATAAATATTTCTTATTCTCTAGTGAATTTCCTTTTTAACTTCTAATTTGTTATTCTGGTCTGGAACTCACTGTATTAGAAGGTACTTCCCATTATAATGACATAATTATTAATAATAAAGTCTCAGGGTACTGGGCATTATATTAATTCCTACCTTCAAATTTAAACTTAAAGCTTCTGTTCAGAATTTTGGAATTAACCTGTAATTTGTTCATCTCTGAAAAGATATGGGTTACTTAATGCCTTTACTGGAGTCCAGTTTAGAACTCAAGGTCCTGACCCCTCATTCCAGGATTTTTTTTTTTAATTGACAATGTGACACATGGCCTATGGTTAACTTGACTCCCAGTATCTTTAATGATGTTGTTAAGGAAGCAGAGGTGGGACCACCCGCCTTTGAATCATTAGGCTTCAAAAAACGTTACTTCATTTCTAGAGTGGTTCTAGACCTGCTTCTACAGTGACATTTCTCTGAAGTTTTTAAACTCCTATTATACACAGGGTTCACTGTGTGTGGAAATGTATGATAAACCTAGGAGAAATCTTAACCCTTGCGCACTGTAGGAGTTATTCTTAGAGGTTAAGCCTGTGGCTTCTGGAACTGGCTTTTATGGGTTTGAATTTCATCTACACCATCAAACTATATAAGCTCAGACAAGTTTCTTATCTTGTTGAAGCCCTAGTTTCTTTACTCCTAAAGTAGAGATAATTGTAATATCTAATTCAAAGGGTTGTTTTGAAGATTAATTCGGGTTGCACACATAAGGCATGTAGCATAGTGCCTAGTAGGTGATTAGCGTGCAATTGATGTGACATTATTACTCTTTCACTGATTAAATTGTTTGCCTAATACAGCCTATATTTTATAATTGATGTGGTGTTGCTGATTTTTCATAAAAAATCTTTCAGCAAGATTTTCATATTTTTTGGAGATTGAAGTACATCCAATATTCCTAAAATCAAAATCTACATTAAGCACTCGCCTTCTTTTTTTTTTTTTTAAGATTTTTATTTATTTGACAGAGAGAAACACAGCCAGAGAGGGAACACAAGCAGGGGGAGTGAGAGAGGGAGAAGCAGGCTTCCTGCCGAGCAGGGAGCCCGATGTGGGGCTCGATCCCAGGCCTCCGGGATCATGACCTCAGCCAAAGGCAGTCGCTTAACCAACTGAGCCACCCAGGCGCCCCAAACACTCGCCTTCTTGAAGTATCTTTTCTTTCTGAAGTTAGACTTTAAGATGTAGCTTTAATATGGCTTTGAAACTCCTTCTGAACTTTATTTTTTAGTGTAAAATTCCCATTTTGGAAGTCTGAAGTAACTGACTTCTATTAACACTTTGATTGAGTTAGTGAAAAATAAAAAGGGAAGTCAATGATCTTGATCTTTACATATAAGGAAGGAATGGAGGTGGAGAACTATTTCCAATATTTTGGCTTAAGAAAAATAATAAGCTTGCCATTAACTTCTCTTAATTAAGTTTGACATTTACCTTGCAAGATACACAGTCTCTGATGAAGGAATTTTGGGCCTATATGGTGGCTAGGGCAGCATGGCTCTAAATGGCATCTCTGATGAAAAGGCTGACCCATTTTGAGGCTTTTCCTGATATGCTTTTGTGAATTCTCTCCACCCAATGACTATCAGGAATACATCTGTGACTGAACAAAGCAGAGTTTTGGCTCATTGCTGAGAGGACATTCATCATAAGGATCCATGGGGCATCTCAGTAAAAGGGTGTTATAAATACTTCTAATATTTGGGTTTATGTTAGATCATTTAGGGGGAATATCTACAGAAGCAGATCTTTGCTCTGAATTGGATACTGTCAGGAAATAGTAATTTTATGACTGGGTATTTCAATAAGCCTTATCTAGAAGTAGCAGAGATTTTTGGGGGGGTTTGACTTTTTAAAATTAATTAATTAATTAATTTTGTATGAGTCAGGATAGGAGTTGTTTAGGTCAATTTTGTTGATTTGGAAAAAGACTCTGCTTCCATCCATGTTCAGAAATAATCGTGGGGTAGACTTGCATTTTTCTCTTGATCCATCAGGGTCAAGAGTAAAACTATTTATTTCAACAGGAAAATACTAGAGTCTAGCTGTGTAAGTGACAGAAAGTGGCCAGGACTGCTTTTCTCTTTCTCACCCTGTTCATAGTATAGATAGTCAGTAATTATTGGCAAATAAAACCAATATTCACTTAAAAGCAACTACGTGCCATGATGGTGCTCAATACTTCAAATGTACAGCCATACTTACACTGCACAAGAGTCTTAGTTGTATAAAGAATGTTGTTGCTATTTGTAGCCTAGGAAAGAGACTCAGATGAAGTGATTTACCTAAGGTCACATTTAGACTAAGGTTAAATCTCAAAACTATCTTGCTCCAAAATGCATTCTCTTTCTACCAGGCCATACTTCGTCAAAGTGTTTCAATTAGCATGCTGGAGTGGAGGGGTGGGGCACACAATTTTCATACAAAGGAACTTGGATGAGGGGTACCTGGGTGGCTCCATTGGTTAAGCCTCTAACTCTTAGTTTCGGCTAAGGTCATGATCTTGGGGTCATGGAATTGGCTCCAGACCAGGGTGTGTGTTCAGTGTGGAGTCTGCCTGGGATTCTCTCCCTCTTCCTTTGCCCCTTCCCCTGCTCTCTCTCACTCTCTAAAATAAAAAAAAGTAAGTAGAATCTTAAATTTTATTTAAAGATTTTTTTTTTTTGAGAGAGAGCAAGAGAGGGAGAGAGAGAAAGCACGAGTAGGGTGAGAGGGAGAGGAAGGAGCAGGTTCCCCACTGAGCAGAGAGCCCATTGTGGGGAGCTCAATCCCAGAACTCTGGAATCATTATCTAAGCCAAAGGCAGACAGTTAACTGACTGAGCCACCCTGACACTCGTAAAAAGAGTAAATAAAATCTTAAAAAAAAAAAGAAAGAAAGAAAGAAAAACGTGGGTGGTTCTGCTCAAAATTGCGCTATCTATCATGGAAACAAGGACTCCTATTAAAACCACTCTACTTCTCTTTTAGACTCTTACCCTTGGCATTTTTCTAACTTACCACCTGTTTTTTCTAACTTGCCAAATGTATGTTCAAGTAATAGAAATTGTGTACCACAAAACAGAATGGGGGAGTTCTATACACTAACTGTTAACGCTAGTAGAGAATAAAAAACCCTAGAACATGATCTCAGTTTGGGACTTATAAAGCTAAATAGTACAATCTCTGAGATGCCATTAATGTATGTACATAATAAAACACTATATATTGTTTTGGCCATTATGATATCCTAAGTGTATCTTATTTTACAAAAATGTAAAATAATTATTTTATTGAGTTTATGGAGGCCATACATTTAAGAAAGTATATTAAAGGTATGAAATATGGGGTGCCTGGGTGGCTCAGTTGGTTAAGTAACTGCCTTTGGCTCAGGTCATGATCCCGGAGACCAGGGTTCAAGTCCCGCATTGGGCTCCCTGCTCGGCGGGAAGCCTGCTTCTCCCTCTCTCACTCCCCCTGCTTGTGTTCCCTTTCTCGCTGTGTTTCTCTCTGTCAAATAAATAAAATCTTTAAAAAAATGTATGAAATATAACAAATTGGTTACTAAATGGCTAAAATGCTATAATCTAGAAAATTTACTATGTGTAATTCTTACTACTTAGATAAAACTGGCTTTATAGTAATGTTATTAAAGATAGGAAAGAAATAATCATCACCATTTTTAGAACTGAGAGTTTTGTCTTCATTCAGGGGATGGAAGGGGGATGTCTATGCTCATGAAAGAGTTAAATAATGATCTACAGTGTAAACCTAATATCAAAAAAATGTCAGGTAGAATAGTTTATTCTAAGACTGGGCAAAATTAGTATAAACTGAAAAAGATTGTTTTAGATTAGATCTTAAAATATCTAATGAAGATGATGCAAATAATATTAATCCAAAATATTTATATCTGGAAAGTGAGTTATATGTGTTACTGAATGGTCTAGATGAAAGGTGGCAGGTCATCAGTTGATGAAAAAATGTAGTTTGCAGATGTGTTTTGTTTAGTCTGAAAAGTATTGATCTACTCAGGAATGTTTTTGAAGAAAGAATATAAGTGATCTCTACAAAGATAAACAGTGAACCAGCAGGAGAGTGATGGAGACATCTGTGTGTTTCACATTTCTGCATGACACCATTGGTAGGAACTAAGGAGCAGCTGTCTTTTATGGGATTATAGTCAAGAGAGTCACACACCTGACACACAGGGTCCCCACAGATGTTTGTGTACATGACCCTATTCAGGATGTTTACCTAAATTTCCTTCTATGTCTGTGATTCTTTGTCTTCATTGGTATGTTTCTCTTGTCCTCACTAACCTTTATGCACACCTTTATCTCTTATGTGTGTGTATGGCCTACGAGAGGAAAGAAGCAATTTTTTCAGAAATGGAGTAGGTTTTATCAAACATATCTATTTTTAATGAGGAAGTTTCCGTTTTAAATTTAGTATATTAATAATCTATTTTAGCAAAACCTTGGCAAATATATAGGGCTTTCATTCAACTAGTCATGGTATCAATGTATAGATTAATTTGATTTATAAGTCTTAGAGTTAAAATTGGATTTAAATGATGATAGTTTTACTTTAAAATGTACAGACATAATTATGAAATCATACAAGAAATTAATGTCCACTTCTTCAGAGTAGTTTTCTGCCTTTTACATTTATATAAGTAAGATTAGTGGCCTTGTATTACTTGAGAGGCATAACAAAGTTTATTTAGAAAAATCTCATTAATAGAATTCTTGACATATTTAAACACAGAAAATAAATCACTTTTTATACTAATGTTGCAAATTCTCCAATCCATATTTTTAGTTGCTACTTTTGCAACTGTAAATACTAATTTTGCAGGTACAAGGGCTGCATCACCTTTCTGTTAGTTTTGAATTTCACCAGAAATGAGTTGTGATTATCCATTAAAGTGCAGTCCAACTGTGAACACAAAGTATACTGTTGTGCATAATAAGCTACAATAGTAAATTTCTCATGGTAATTTGTTTAAAATGCCAGAGAATTTACAATCTTTTATTTGGAAGCTCAGTGTATTTCATTTGCTTAGGATCTTTGATGCAGAATAATATTTTGTATACATTATTAAAGATTTTATATTATTTAAGGCTTATTATACATTGTTATGATCCTCCCCAAGTATAACAGAATGTTCCAAAGGCTCTATTTTGTAGCTGAAATGTTATACAATAGGTCCGTTCATTTCTACTAGAATTATGATATCCATCTTCTGGATTATTACTCTTTACATGAATAATATATATTCTAATTTCTACCTTAATATCTGATACTGTATTTATTCATGATCTTTTGTAAAGACTTTTTCCTTCTAATATTGGACAGTTTTCTTCTGGCTTCCTTCTTTGAGAGGACACTACTAAATCCTTTAGGCAGTCTATTGAACCAAAGGCGTTATGGGTTATGAATTTAGGAAAGCTCACATTTAGCAAGATGTAGGTCAGATTAGATTCCTCACTGTTAAACTGCATGATGATGGCAGGAGGGGATGGATTTTGGAGGCAAGGAGATTGTAGGTGATCTTATCTCAGCCACCTTAATGATTTAATAAGAGGAATTAATTACATGAATAATTGAGATGCCCACCCATTTAAGAATATATGCAATTGTATAAGATCAGTGTTACTTGCTAAAGCAAAACCCCTAAAGAGTTAATGTGATAAAACTAATAAGAAAAACCATTCATACTGTGACTTCCTGGAGGGAAAAAAAAATGTGCATTTTAATAAAAAGCAAATGTATTTATCCATCAAAAATTTTCCTGTGAAAAAGGAAATAAGTGGCCTACTCTATTTCAAAGGATAGAATTAAGTCCCCAAATTGGGAAAAAATAGCCAAGAATGTTCCAGATTAGCAGTTATTATACTTTCACAAATCAAATTCCTAAGTGTTTATTTTTTAATTTCAGAAAAAGCTTTCAACTACTTCAAAAATTCTGATTTATTCTTTGTCTGATGGCCCACTGGAGACTTCAGGGTGGAGGTGGGGAACAGTATCTCCATTTTCATGCTATAAAGCTGTTTTCCCCCCATTCCAAGATGACATTTTCCCACTTACTCCTTTTCCTTGAGATTAATTTTTCACTTTATCTTTCATTCAGATAACTTTTGTTGGTATTCCAAGAAATGTATGTAGCAGAGGCTTTCTGCCCTCCTCACTATTTTCTCAGATGTCTTCCAGGAATAATTTTGTAGTGTTCAGAATTTTCCAGACACCATTGGGTTATTTCACAAAGTGAGTTTTCCATTCAAGCAGAGGCTGGTTGACAAAGGGAAGACGTTTTCCACATTGACTGCAAAGTGGAATTTAAGACCTCAAAATGTTCGTTCAGTGGTTGAATAGACCACTGCTTACCCTTATACAGGCAGATGAACTAAAAAGGTGCTCAACAATTTCCTGTACTTGGGGTGTTTCTAAGTGTACATACAATACACATATACACATACTGTCTATACATATCTTCCTCTAAGTATTTGATGTCCTGGAAGCTACTTTCTAATCAAAATAAAATACATATTTTCAACTAATTAGCTACTAAAGAACAATATATAGCTGTTGATTCTCTGTACGTAGTTCTTTAAAAGAAGATTTTGTTGGGTACCTGGGTGCTCAGGTGGTTAAGCGTCTGCCCTAGGCCCAGGTCACGAACCCAGGGTCCTGGAATCAAGTTCTGCATTGGGCTCCCTGCTCAGTGGGGAGTCTGCTTCTCCTTCTGTCCCTCCTTCTCTTTAGGTCTCTCATGAATAAGTAAATAAAATCTCTAAAAAATAATAATAAAAGAAAACTTTGTCTTCCTGATTTAACTAAATATTTCTACAATAAAATCCATTTCATAAATTTAAATAGTGTAAGTTGACAGAATTTCTACTTTCTTGACCCAAGATTTTAGTCCTCCTGGGAGGACAGGGGAAGCAGCCTCCCTGCTCAATCCTGGGATCATGACTGAGCTGAAGGCAAATGCTTGCTCAACTAGGCTACCTAGGTGCCCCAGTGTACTCTTATTTTTTTTAAGTCGAGTGTCACTTTTCTTCAGGAATTATTTTATAGCAACTATGTCATTTATTGACTTTTAAATTTGCATGTCTAGATTAACTGTTAAGGAATCTTTATGATAAATTTAATATTCAGAGGGGTGGGTAAAAATGCATAACTGAGGGATAACATATTCTATATTCTTCAAGGGCTTTTCAGTCATAAAAAAAATCAAACTGAAATATCCCTGTTTGTCCTTCAGGTACTTTTTTTTCCCCAAAAAAGAAATTTAGGCTTCCTCAGGTCCTAATCTGATTCGTAGTACTCTTTGAATTATATTCTACATAATCGAACCACCATATCTATAATTTTTGGGTTGCCACTGAGAACCTATTTTGAAATTCCTTGATCCAATTTGCAAATTCCTCTTTTTTCCTTTGATATGTAGAACACACGTGCACACGCACGCACACACACATGTTTATTTAGGCAGTACAAGTATGCACCTTGTCGTGACTTTCTTTCCCTGGGCTCTGTATTTGGCTAAGATTATATATAAAACCTTGCCTGATTTGAGAACTGTCCTTATTATTATTTAAAAATGAACATTTTATTTTAGAGTAGTTTGGGACTTACAAAAAATTGTGAAGATTGTACAATTATACCTCTATGCAGTCTCCACCATCATACACAGCTTACATTAATATTGTCCGTTGTTCCAATTAATAAACCAACATTGATTATTATTATTAACCAGTGTCCATAGTTGTATTAGGATTCTCCAGAAAATAACTACAGTCTTGAGAATTTCTTCTCTTGGAGGACCTTAGTCTTTTGCTCTTAAGACCTTCAACTGACTAGATGAAGATCACCTACATTATGCAAGGTAATTTGTTTTACTCAAGATATTGTTCTGACTTAAATGTTAATTGGTAACTAAAGAAGACCTTCACAACAACATCAACACCAGTATTTGACAAAAAAAAATTGAGTACTATAGCCTATTGACATATAAAATTGTGTATATAAAATTAACAATCACAGTTTATCTGTATTTCTTCATTTTTACTTAATGTCCTTTTTATCAGTGATCCCATCCAAGACGACACATTGTGTTTGCAGTCTTGTTTTCTTAGGCTCTTTTGGAGTCTGGCAGTTTCCAAAACTTTCATTATTTTTGATGACTTTAATAGTTTTCAGAGGCAAATAGTAAGGTATTCTATAGAATGTCCCTCAGTTGGGATTTATTGTGTGTGGGGTTGTGGGATGTGTTTTCCGTGATTAGACTGGAGTTTTGTGTTTTGAGGAGACCTGAGGGGTAAGCAGCTATTTTCATCACATAACAAGGGTACATACTATTGATGTGACTTGTCACTTTTGAACTTGATTTTGATTATCTGGATTAGGTAGTATTTACTAAGTTTCTTCACTGAAAAGTTATTCTCCTCTCACTCCCTGGCTTTCTATAATACATTCTTGGGAAAAAGTTACAATGCTCAGCCCCCACTTAAAAAGTGAAGTATTCTATACTTCCCTCAGAACAGAGTACTCACTTAAATTATTTGGAATTCTTCTGCACAGGTTAAATGATTAATTTATTCATCACTTATTTATACCAGTATGGACCCATGGATATTTATTTTATACTTTGGGTTATAATTCAGTTCTACTTTATTTCATTCAAATTGTTCCAATTTTGTCATTGTGAGTTTATTGATGGACTCCTGTCTTATTCTGACATACTGCCATTATTTTTTTAACCTTTTCAGCTCTTCCTTACTTTCTGGCACTGTAAGATGCTCAAATTCACCTTGTGTATTTCCTGCTCAGCCCCAGAATCATTTCTCCAAGCAGCTCTTAAAAAATGAAAAAGAGAATAAGTGCATATAATAACGAGATTATATATACACATCCATAAGTACTTCCATCTGCACCTCTCTGTGCCTGATCAATATGTATATAATCTTATTTATACCTGACATGACTTCCTGTTGACTTCTCCAAGTCTCTGCCATTACACTGTGACATATTCTAACTTCCTTTACTTGCTGGTCATCTCCTACTCCAGTAAGAGGAAACTCAGTTGCCTAATATCTGCACATTAGGACAGATCAAACCTTGTATAAATTTCATTTGGGGAGTATGGTCAAAGTCAAGAAATAATGGGTTATTATTTATTTACTATTTAAAGAGTTCATTGTATTTTTAAAATAGTTTTTTTATTAGATTTGGAAAATATTTTCTCCTAGTTTTTTGCTTATCTTTTAATTTATTCTGTGTTCCAAAAGCTGCTTTGTCTGAAATTAATGTGGCTACTCCATCCTTATTTTGATTACTCATAGCGTAGTAAATATATCTTCATCCATTTACTTTTAACATACCTGTATCTTTATATTTACTGTGAGTTTCTTGTAGAGAAACATAATTGGGTCTTGTATTTTTATTCAGTTGACAATCTGTCTTTTAATTAGTGCATTACTGATATAGTTGAATTACTATCTGACATATTTATACTTATTTTATATTTGTTGCATTCCCTCTCCTTTAATGTTTTCTTTGGTCTTTACTGAATGTTTTACCTCCTCTATTAGCCTGTCAATTATACTTCTTTAAAAAATTATTTTAGTGGTTGTTTTAGAGTTTCCAATATATATTTTGGCTAACTGAACTCTGCCTTCAAATAACAATATACCACTTTTCATGCACTGTAGAGATAATACAATATTACTAATTCCTCCTTTTGACCTTTGTGCCATTGTCATTTATTTTCTTTATCCATATGATGTCTCACTCTAAAGATGAGGAAATGGGAGGAAAAGTTTGAGAGAAAAAGGAGCAATGAGCAAATATTCAAAGTGTCACTATGTAACTGTCATTTAAGACAAATTGAGTGGAATTATTTCAGAAAACAAATTATTCCTGGACTATAACTTGGTATAATTTTTGTATCACACCACCTTGTAGGACTTTGAAGGAAAACTTGACATACCAAACTGCAGTGGTCTAAAATTCATTATTGGAAAACAATGTGGAGATTCCCTAAAAAATTAAAAATAGAACTACCTTATGACCCTGCAATCACACTATTGGGCATTTACCCCAAAGATACAGATGTAGTGAAAAGAAGGGTCATATGTACCCCAGTGTTCATTGCAGCAATGGCCACAATCGCCAAACTGTGGAAAGAGCCAAGGTGCCCATCAACAGATGAATGGATAAAGAAGATGTGGTACATATATACAATGGAATACTACGCCTCCACCAGAAAGGATGAATACCCAACTTTTGTAGCAACATGGACTGGATTAGAAGAGATTATGCTGAGTGAAATAAGCCAAGTACGGAAAGTCAAGTATCACATGGTTTCACTTACTTGCGATGCATAAGGGGTAATATAGAAGACAGTAGGAGAAGGAAAGTAAATGGGAAGTAGGGTAATCCAGTGAGAGAAACAAAACAACAGAGACTTTGGACACAGAAACAAACTGAGGGACTCGGAGGGAGGGGGGTGGGGGGATGGGAGAGCCTGGTGGTGGGTACTGGGGGCACCTATTGCATGGAGCACTGAGTGTGGGAATGGGGAATGAATCTTGGAACACTGGAAAAAAAATTTAAGTAACAATAAAAAAATTAAAAAAAATAAATTAACAAAAAAAAATAAACCATTAAAAAAAATAAAAATAAAATTCATTATCGGAGGTTGCCGGTGGCTCAGTTGGTTAAGAATCGGACTCTTGATTTCCGCTGAGTTCATGATCTCAGGGTTATAAGACTGAGCCATGTGATTTATTTATTATTATTATTTTTAAATATTTTACTTATTTAATTGACAGAGAGAAACACAGCCAGAGAGGGAACACAAGTAGGGGGAGTGACAGAGGCAGAAGCAGGCTTCCCACTGAGTTGGGAGCCAGATGTGAGGCTCGATCCTGGGACTCCAGGATCATGACCTGAGCCAAAGGCAGACACCCAACAACTGAGCCACCCAGGAACACTGCCATGTGGTTTATACTGGATTTATCTTCCTAGAGTTCTGCTTAGGCCAACTAACCTTTACTTAGAATTTCTCTGCAGATAAGATTCTGCCAATTCACATTAAATATTCTTTATGATTTGACTCCACATTTCTATTTATTTCTTGCACATTTTTTGTTATATATGTATGTCAAGTGTTATGCTAGAGACTGGGTTACTGAGTTAAATAAATTAGAATGCCTACTCTAAAAATCACATAGTTTGGTGAGGTAAAATACAGATACTTAAAAATAACTAAAAATTGTGATGGTTTATTAATAGAAACTCCTGTTACATGTGATTGAAGAGTGGTCCATATATAGTTATGACGGTTTAACCTTTAATAGGTCATCCTCTGTTAGGCCTATCACAGAAAATCAGGGACCTTGGGTATCATTTTACACTAGTACTCATTCCAGACCATTCCTTAAGGTACATTGCTTCCTTTCTTCCATACTTAAACGCCCCCATCTGCTTAGCCTCCAACACACATACAAATTGGAACCCTGCAGCTGTGACCTGTTCTTCTCCTAGTGATGAACAGTGTTGTCACACAGAGTTCATGTGTATCTGGGCAAAAAGAAAGAAGCGTGCATTTTCCTTTGGACATTTGCAATATCGAACATAGTTTCATCAGAAACAAATTATTACTCACAGAGACCTAGGGCCTGAAAGTGCCCTAGGTTAGAAACTACTGTCCCTTCAGACAGATTCATATCTATCATATACTTGCCTAACCATGCTTTATCTTTCACTGTTATTTCACTTTGTGTGCCTGGATCTCATCCCTTCAACCAGGAAACTAAGTTATTTCAGTGCAGCAATCATATTGTGTACTTCTTTTTTTTTTCCCCCAAGGGCATCCAACACAGCAGCTCATCTCTAGTAGACAGTGCAGAATTATTTGTGGCTGACTTTCTCTAGGCTTTTATAATTCAGTTTGTGGTCAGGTATTAAGTGAGTTTAGAAAAAAAAAATTCAAATTTGCAGCCAGTCCTGGCCTATGGGATATGCTGTAGTTTGCCATTTTTCTTCATGAGTTGCCTCCCACTACAAAGTCCACTTTAGGAAAAGGAATGGAATGGGAAAATTGGTAGTAAAACAATCTTCCTGACATTATCAGTGAGACTCTGAACTCTAAATGAGATAAAGCATAAAGCAGCACAGACATCAATATCAGATGTCCAAGATATATTTGATTAAAAATAAAAATATAAGTTCCAATGTGTCTAAAAATAAGTAAAAAGAATAATATATAGGTGTATATATATATATATATATATATATATATATATATATATATATATATATCATGTAATGTTCTACTGACCCAATAATCTTATGCCCTACTACTTGTACAAATTCACACCATGTATTACTAATCATGGCATACTATGCAAATCTCTTTGCTTTCTGCACTCTATTAGTTTGTAAGCTAATCCCATTACCTGGGATTTCCCCTTCTCTTTGCATATGCCTAAATTTTAGTGTTTTTAAATATCTAACTTAAATGCCATGAAACTTCATTTTTCTGTGAAGTGGGAAATTTTCCTGCCCTTTGAATTTTACAAAGCATTCAATTATCACTTTGTTTTATAGTAGTTATTTTTTATTCTACTAGTAAGAATATATAATTTGGTTAATTAAGTAATTTTTAAAATAAAGAGATTAAGCCTGAATCATGTTTCCTTTCTCCATTTCAGATCTGTGAATTCTTGATAAATAAAATATTGCCTGAAATGTCTTATATGGTTTATACAATAAAAAAGATATCAACTCTTGGGGTAGAGCATAAAGTGATTAATTTTTTCCTAGGACATATTCAAGGGCAGAGGAGATTATTGACTTTGATTTCAAAGTGCCGTTATAATGTGATGAACAAAATAAAATGGGAATCATGAAGCACTTCTGTTCCCAAAATGGAACTTCCAGGGACAGACTTCCACAGGAGACCCTTTACTTGGTCAATAATTGATATACTTGCCACTATTGGTTTTGGTTTTTAATTCTTCTTAATCTTCTAAAGAAGCATTGCTTTGAGAAAATTAAAGGAAAATAAATAATATAACTTCTACAATATGTAAGTTTCTTAAGGATGTGATGGAAGTCTTTCTATACTCTAGGTACAGAGTAAGGGGTATATAGCATTATGACCTCTCCTGTTGGGAAAAAAACGTATATATTTATTAAACATATATCATTAATATATTAAATATATATGATATTTTTATATTTAATTTATTTATATATTATATATTTAATTTATTTATAATAATAAATAATTTAAATATAAAATATATTTATTAAATGTATTAAATAAACAATGAGTTAATAAAATGACTATACTATTGTATTAAAAGCCAAAACACCATATTACATTTACACTTCTTTTGATTAATTAAATTCATCTGATGTGGAGGAATATAAGAAATTATTCTGGGGACTTGAAAAGATCATATTCAATTTTTGAATAGTAAAATTAAAATTAAAAAGAGAAAGTCAAAAAGATAAAATACATAAGGAAAAAATTGGGTATTACTCATCCCAAATTTTCAGAGATTTTGGAGCTTATTTCATTAGAATATTCTTAAAGAAATTCAAAAGAATTGAAAGTTAAAGGCAAAATGTTGCCAAGAAAAGATATACATTGTACAAGAAAGGATGTGCATTAAGAGGACATTACGTTGTTTCATATAAAGAACACAGAGCTCTTGCTCCAGCAGGTTCATTGCACACTCTTCTCATTTATCATGAAATAAATGGCTTAAAATGATACCTTGTTAAGTATTCTGTGGTGGGCTGCCTTGGTTGGCAGAAGAATTGTCTGAAATCTCCTTGTTTGCTTGAAAAAAAGTTATTAACTGTACTTAATTGCTGTTAGAAAGAAAAAAAGAATAATATATAATATTAGAAAGAAAAAAGTAATATATATATATTAACATTTAATTGAAAGCAGTTGATCTAGTTGATCCCTCTTTCTCAGGAAGTCTGTATTCTCCATGGTAATGTGATGAGTGGGAAAGAAATTGATGAACATAGTCGTGCTAGGTAAGACTCTAACTAGAATTCGAACTAACCAGGATTAGGTAATACTATCTCCTTTAGCAAGCATTTCACCTCTTTGGTAGTAAGATCAGTACTCCCTTTATTAATGGCAGGAAGTTGGGGCAAATAATAGAAGACTACTAAATACCGTATATGCACTTGACTTTGATTGTTTACTAATGACAACAAACCTGTAAATAGGCAGTTGCATGTAAATTTCCTTTCTGCATAGCTATCAAGATTTGAGTCTCAGATTCTTCAGTCTAATAATGGGAAATATGAAGCTTTTCTGTTCCCAGGTTTCTGAGATATTTGGGGCCCATACTAGTTTTATACAACATAATGGTAATACATGTTTTTTTCTTTATGGTCTTGATTTCCTTTGCACCTTGTATTTGACAGTAGCATTTCCACAGATATTAAAACAACATGTTTGCATGGTTTATTTTTTTATTATTTAGTTAACCTTGTAGCTTCTTTTCTTTGTTGTTCTTAAGTGAATTGAGTCAAACTGGAAGCCAAAAAGTTCTTGAAAGTCAGTTGGCAGCTATTGACAAATCTCTAAGAATTTTAAAGTCGATCAGAGGCCTCCTCCACCCCCACCAACCTTGAGTTAATTGTGCTCCTTTGGACTGTTTTACTCATGTCACAGAAGATTCATAAAGGGAACAGAAATTTGCTCCATGTTTCTCTTCTACCCAACTTTAAACTCAGCTTTTGAGGTCCCCCCCCATGGTCCAGCAGCATAGCTCCTCTTGCTCTTCTCTAGAAGAATGGAGTCATGCCTTCTCCAACACGCCCCTCATGATTACCTATAAATGTTTCTTAGTCAAATTTTAATACATTATATTCAAAATAATAGACAACTAGAGATAAAACTCACCATCCATGGGGCGCCTGGGTGGCTCAGTTGGTTAAGCCACTGCTTTCAGCTCAGGTCATGATCCCAGAGTCCTAGGATTGAGTCCCACATTGGGCTCCCAGCTCCACGGGGAGTCTGCTTCTCCCTTTGACCTTGTCCCCTCTCATGTTCTCTCTCACTCTCTTTCAAATAAAATCTTTAAAAAAAACTCCTCAAAATCCATAATTTAATATAGAACTACTATACTATCTTTTCATACTCAATTGTGGCCAACATATTTCTATTCCATTAGGTTCTGCAAAGTTGAAGGACAGCTGCCTAAAAAAATTGTGTTGACCTGCTGAAATGTTAATGAGTGAGATTTAAGAATTTAATGGCTAACTAAAGTAGCTTAAAGCAATGAAAAAATACATAGTTTTCCTAACTATGCATTAAGTACTATTAAAGCACGTTGAAACAGACCAGCATGTTACAGCATTTTGAAGATAGTGTTTTGTAATTGTGCAATATTTATTAGTTTCTTTTTAATGAGGGAGTAGAAAAGTAGATGTAGATCCATGTCAATAAACTGCAAGATCATAATTCACATGCTAATAGAGAAATTGCAAACTTTTTCATTGTTGGTGTTTTTACATTATTTTGCTAAATGGTAAAAGAAGTCGTTCATGGAACTAATAATTTCTGCAAAAGAAACAACACAAGTATTTTAACAACTTATTCTTTGAAAAAAAATCTACCATTCTCTTTAAAGAAAAAGAAGACAAAACAAATTAGTTTGCAGTGGTTTTCAAAATCAAATTAGTAGTGTTCTCTTACACATAACTTTTCTAAAGAGACTTTTATTCATTTAACTGTTATTAAATTGCCCAGTATTCATAATGCTCTCTGAATTGCTTTGTGTTTGAAAGTGAGTGATTTTAATTCTATAAAATTACTAAGAAAAGAGGTGAAAAGAAAAGGCTTTCAGGATAGCTAACTTTTTCCCTTTCTCTACCTATTCTAGTTATTTTTGATGCTTTCTGATTAGTATTTTCTGTTTGTTACAATGTTAATTTTAAAACATAGAAAGTGAGCGGATTTCTGTAAGTAAGGGTACTGTTGCTCCTTTCATCCCTGTGTCATCAAATGCTAGAAATAGTGCCAAGCATTTGGGATATGCTGATTTAATAGTTGTTGAACAAATAACCAAAGGGAAAAAAAATTAGGACAAACTTCTCCAAAATTCAAAGTCCATTTTTATAAATAAGTTTAAACTAAAGCAAAATGATTTAACTCATGTATCCTTTTGCATTCACCATAATGCCTGGCCCATAGCAGGTGATTAATATTCATTTTATTCATTATTTTCTTATTTTTTTATTCCAATAAAAAGTTTAGATCTTGGGGCGCCTGGGTGGCTCAATTGGTTAAGCAACTGCCTTCGGCTCAGGTCATGATCCTGGAGACCTGAGATCGAGTCCCACATCGGGCTCCCTGCTCCGTGGGAAGCCTGCTTCTCCCTCTCTCACTCCCCCTGCTTGTGTTCCCTCTCTCGCTGTGTTTCTCTCTGTCAAATAAATAAAATCTTTATTAAAAAAATATTTAGATCTTAAGCAAATATTTGTTGAATGAATGAGTTACAGAGACTAGGAAATTGGTGACTTTATTGTTCCTGATTTACAGAAAAGAACTAAACTTACACTCAGTCTTCTTCCCATAGTGTCACCATGGTGGCACTAGAATGGGAGCCTGGTGTTCTGACAGGCTCCCAGGTTTTCTCTGCTAAGCCACCGTTTTCCTGAGATAGCTCCACAGAAGGTGCTTAACGGAAATAAATAAATAAATAACCCCTGGTTTAATGATCGTAAACTGTTGATTCAAGTGTCACTTTAAAGTTACGTCAATGTTACTTTTCTTTATATGGATGTTTCAGTGTAAAGACAGGATCCCCTTTTAACAACTGGAGTTTTCAAAATTCTTATTTAAATTTGTATATGTTTTTTATATTTCAATTCAATCTATATTTTATATATTCAAAAATCTCAAGATTCTTTTTCAACAAGAACATTGAGTTTGCAAAGTCAGATGAGTGAAATTTAAGGAAAAGAGTAAATTATTTCCAAGGCAACTTTGTCCTTGTGTAAATATTGGAAGTTCATAATACTGACATGATATCCTGTTTATGATGAATGATTAGGGCAGTGAAAATTAGGAATATGAAACTACAGTTTAAAATCTCTAGACTCTCATCTCTCCAGTGTTCAGTGTATTTAGCCTTAAAAAAAAATAGTCTGTGTACATGTCCTCTGTCATCTCATATTTAATGAAAGGTGTGGTACAATTACAAAGAAGATAGATGATTGTATCTGGTGTTTTAGAGTTGATCCACCTTCACTACTCTACCTAGGGTATTCTTCTGAGTGTCGAAGAAGGTGGAATAAAGTGGATCCACACAAATTATATTAATACTAGATAGATTCATGCAAAGTATGATTAAGGAATAGACCAGGTCTCTTTACCCAGGACATTTTGAGCATCTGGCTCATTATATCTATTTAACCTCCCATTCACTCTTTGTGTGATGCACTGATATCATCAAAATCCATCTCTTATTTCCCAAATGGGAGCTAACTCAATCATGAATTATTCTGCCATTAATTTTTATTTAACATGAACGTCTCTTCCTACTATTTATAATTAAGATGAGGAGGGTCATTATAACCCAGGCAAGCAAGAGAGGTACCTTATAGTTAAGCTTTCTTTGTATACATTGCTATTTTCCATGAAACTCCAACCTGGGATCTCATTACTTTGTTTCAAAACAATGTCTTAATAACTTCTTAATTCCCTGACTTCATCATTTAACACTTTCTATATTAAAACAATAAAATTTTATTCTACTATAATGTATTTGGAGCTAGGAAGGAATTTGGACGTTGTTTTACAGTGAAGAAAACCAAGGTACAGAGAATCCTATAGTTCACAAACGTTGTGTACCTACTATTAGCCAGGTGGTCAGTTGCACAATGTGTTGATCTCAGGTCATTCTGATGGGAAATTCAAAACGTGGAGACCCCTTCACAGCATAAAAGTGTATAAGTAAATCCAGATCTTGCTTTTACTCTCAACTATATCACTAAACCAAGATCATATTTCCCCACTTAAATGTTTTCTTATCTCATTTGCTTAGAGATCTCAATGTCTTGCTAAATTAAGTCATACAAAACACAAAGTATGCAATATGATAACTTTAAGTAAAACTGAAGTTCAACCACATATTGGAGAGGAAGAGTTTATATTCCTGTCTTCTGATAATATTCTTGAAGGAAAGTATAACGTAAACTCTCAATTACTAGATACTGATGGCCACTTGCTGGGTATGATATTTACCTTTTTGCAGATTTTTTTTTTCCTGATTGGTATTAACCTCCACTACTGATCTTCTAGTCAAGATTTGGATATGAATGTAAGGCTCAAAATTGTAATTTCAAAATGATCTAATAGGAAGAATATTAGTTTATGGTAAATATCCACTGATAACTGAATTAAAATTTTTCTATGAATGTCCTATTAAGAAATTAGCTTTTTACTGATTTACTTTTAAACAGGAGGATGTAAAAAATGGAATTTATCAACATTTCTTTCATCTGTTTCTAAGCTGATGTGCAAAATCAGAAATTACTTCTAGGAATACACAATCTGAATTATGTGTAAAAAGAGGACTATCTATCCAAAATCAAATTTTAATGATTTAATTATTTAAATGTTCTATGCATCTTTAAGAGAAAAAGTTGCTTTTAACCACTAATTGATAAAATGGCATTTTGGTAACCTTTATAAAATACTCTCTATTTTCTTAAACAGAACTTTATGTTTGAGATATTAAGCTAACTACTTCATTAAATTGAGGCCATTTTCTCCAAATTAAGTGTTAACTCCTTTTTACTAAGATAAGTTTGTGTTCTTGAGATCTATGATTACAATGATTCTTTTTCTTACATTATTGCTCAAAGAAATGTGTTATTTTCTCCAATATAGCTATACAAATTAATACATAGCATTACCCTGCATTTGGGAAATGTAGATTATTGACAAAGCACTTTTGAAAACTTATGGGGAAATTGAAATAGAAGTCTGATAAAATATTAAGACATAAAAGAAGATAATTATTGCGTGATGAGTTTAATTTTATTATATAATCAATTTAAAGAAAAATCTATGAACAAACAAATACTGAAAAATCATAGAAGTTTAGGGAAAAATAACTTCAGTCAATAAACTTTATGGAAGTAAAACATTGGTCTGTAAAGAGAAAATCCAAGTGTAATATGCACTGATTTTAACAAAGCACTGGATTATGCTCATGATTAATTTAACATAATTATTGTCTTGACTACTAGCATTATTATCTATTTGAAAACCAGATGAAAGATTAAAATAACACCACACCAAGCTGAAGAATAGGCTCAAAACTGTTTTTTTATAAATGCTATTTTTAAAAATCTCATCAGAATTTTGACACTGAGTAAATTATGAATATGCCTACTTTATGGACAATCTAAGAGGCAAAAATATTTCTTTATAGCGTGACTTCTATACCATTTAAAAAATGCACAGAAGCCTCTCCATTGTAAAATTACAAAATTCATTTGATCCTAGAAGTCTTCAATTCCCAGAAATTATGTTAGGCTAGAAGGTCCTTCAGTTTTTGATTCCATTCTTCCTATGACTTTTCAGAGAAACCTGTGTGAAATATTTGCTTAATGATTATTTAAATTGCTGAAAAACAAAATCTTAAGCTACATATGGAGATACTATTACTAAACCACATGACCAACTCTTGAAAGAAAATTATAAAATAGTGAAGGAATTTTACTTATAATTTCTTTTAGAAAAATAAAAATTGTAGCCTGTGTACTCTGGCTAATTTCTAAGGGAATATTAGTTCCTGGTGTGTAACGATCTCAGATGTTGACAAATAATGACCTAATTTAAATATTTAATAGCCATTGTTCCACACAACAATGAAATATAAACAAATATGAATGAAAAACAAAGTTCCTATTATTGCTTCAATTTTAATGATTAGAAAACCCATAAAAAAGTTATTGTGCTTGTCTTCAAAATATTTATATAACCAATAGAAAATTTATCTCTAAATTATATAAAATGGTTTCTACAGTGAAAGTATCCCAGATGTACTAAAGAATAAAATCTTTATAGTATGAAAGTCTTATGGACAGTAACTTCTCTAAACACTCACTACTTCTGCTTTTTCATTGTCCTTTATTTTAATAGCACTATACAGATTTAAGTGTATATTTATTGATTCGTAAATTTATTCATATATTAGAGCTACTTAGTATTACATTAGGCACTGTGTTAAACATGGTGGGTAGAACATATATAAATCCTGCTGTCCAAGAGCGCACCATCATGGAGAGACCGCAAACCAATAATTACACTACCATTGGTAGTTACTATAGTAGATGACTTAGGCTTTTAGGTTGTGTGGTAGGTTGAATAATGGCCTCTGAAGATGTCCATATCCTAATTCCTGGAATCTGTGAATATGTTACTTTATAGCAAAAGGAGTTTGTAGATGTGATTAAATTAGAGACTTTGACATAGGGAGATGACCCAAATTATATGAGTATCTACAACCTAATCACACGAGTCCTGAAAAAGTGGAGAGATTTTCCAGACAATAGTCAGAGAGAGAGAGAGAGAGATGCGTGTTATAGCTGTAATAGAAAACTAATTCAGAAAAACAGGAGGAAGAGAAGTTAACTACTTCAGTTGAGGGAAAGCTTTAGATTTAGGGACCTGTATGAAATTCTCTAGGTGGACAAGTTGGAACAACTGTCTAGGTGGCGGTAACAGCATTTATAGTCGCAGAGTAATCAAGCAATGTGTTCTAGGGACTTCTAATCTTTTAGAATCACTGAGTAATAAAATGTGAGAGTGAAACAGAAGGAGAAATAGCTTTTGTTCAGAGATTCTTTTTATTCAAAATGAATGGACATACTTTTCCTGTATCTTACAATTTTACCTGAAGTCTGTCTAATTCAACCTATATAATTGCTATTTAAGGTTGTCATTTCAAAGTATGGCTTCAGATCAATTAGTCAGAAATAAATAGTGTGGTAGATATCATCTGATATTTAATTAGCTTTTACTAATATACCCATTCCACAGATTAGTCTGGGTAGTTAATAAAGAGCGTGTTCATCACAAATTCGTGTTGCTTCAAAGTGAATGTTTTATAGGTAGTGATTAGGCTGCCCACTCTTTCAAAGAGATAGATCATTTTTATCTTCTATCTCTAAATTGATTATAAAAATGTCAATTTTTAATTGATAGTAGTAAGAGTTAGCAATTAGTGCATTTTGGGTACTGTACAGTTTGTATTGTGTTATTTGAATATTTGTTTTACTTGCTTTTTGTAGATTGCACTTAATTTAAGAAAACAAATTTCCCTTGTTCCAGGCTTTCAGTATAGAACATGGTGAATATAGAATATTGAATATAGAATATAGAAAATTGTTATTTAAAATTTTACACAGAGAGGGGTATGGATTCCTTAAAGAATATCAAGTATGTCCATTGATCTAATTTTTCAATAGCTTATATAGTTAATATATATATTTATATATAATTATATATAATTATATATACAATTACTATTATTTCATTATTATTCTGGAAGTTGTCTTTAGTATATCAAAAGTAATTATAATTCACATTTAACGATGATTCTTTAAAATCATTTCTCTGCTTAAAAATGCTCCATGGTGGGGCGCCTGGGAGGCTCAGTTGGTTAAGTGACTGCCTTCGGCTCAGGTCATGATCGCGGAGACCCGGGATTGAGCCCCACATCGGGCTCCCTGCTCGGCGGGAAGCCTGCTTTTCCCTCTCTCACTCCCCCTGTTTGTGTTCCCTCTCTAGCTGTGTTTCTCCCTGTCAAATAAATAAAATCTTAAGAAAAAAAATACTCCATGGTTTCCCATCTTGATCAGCATAAAGGCCCAAATTCCTAGGTTGGATTGCAGAACCTCATATGCTGTGGTCCCAATCTCTGTCTGATCTAATTTTCCACCACAGTATCTCTTATTCACACCACTTTTTGTCACACTCCCCTGGTAGTCCCTAAGACACATCAGATAGGTCCTACATTAGGGATCTTGTTCTTACTACTCTCTCTGGCTGGAGTGTTCTTCCCTTGATATCCACATGCATTTTCGACAAAAATCACATGCCTATTGACTATACTAGTAAACATTCAATTGGTTTTAGTTATCTAAGGAAATTAATGTAACTAGTTATTTCCTTAAAATCTCTAGATAGTTCATATTTTGTTCTCATTGACCCCTGCATGGAATTTATCTGTTCATTTCTTTACCAATTCATGTTCATTTCTCAAGACCCAGCATATAGGCCACCTATTCAACAGAGCATTCCCTGACATCCCAAAGCAAAACTGGTGACTGAATTTCTTTAGTTGCCTAGCGTGACTTATAAACTCACAATTTTGTTAGAAGGAAGAAAAGTACAATCAAAGAAGCTCAAATATGAAAGGGTATTATTGATGAGACACAGGGGAATCTGGTAGCTTTCCATGGACAAAAGACATTTTTCATCCAAGCCATGAAGGGTTTTTTGATTTACAGCCAAATGGAAAGTCATGAGTCAAGGCTACTCTCTCTTCAGTTCATGAGGCCTCAGAGGTGTGTAGCTCTTTACCTCAGATCTCTAACTTTTCTCTGCAGAGCACCTTTCTCTCCTTTGGCTTCATTGTATTTAACAGCTTTGAATTGTGACATTGTCTAGACCAAGTTTTATAACATCTTTCATTTCTAGAAATGAATCTGAATTGTCTGTCTATCAGTTTTACAATTCAAAATTTATGAAAGGAAAAATATATTTGGATAAGCTTAGACTGGTGAATTGAATTCCCCTACAATAAGTACCCTGAGCCAGATATGCATGTGTGCACACAGCTGTGAACAGCAAATGGGGTTCTTTAGGAGCAACATGACCATCTTGGCCCAAACCTTCAGAAGAGCTTCTGGTTGAGAAAACATTTCCAACAAAGGACAATGGGCGAGACGTACAATGGACAATGTGGACAATTTTGGATGTTTGCTGTATTTCTGAGGTGTAGTACACCACTGTGCTGCCACGTATCTCCACAAGGATTGTGGCTTTGTCATCCTTGTGACTCTAATAGTGAAAATTTTAAATATTAAGGCAGGATAACTGGAAAAATGTTTCCATGTAAAATATATTATTTGTGTTGGTAAAAAATGGGTACACAATAGAAATGTGTAGATCAGGTACTGTTTAATAAAATATACTCGACAATACAAAAAAGGGATTAAGAACAAATGCTGATTAACCAACAAGTACTATTGTGTCTAGTTACAGCCTTCCTTTTTTTGATGCACACTAAGTATTTAAAATTCACAGAACAGTGAGTAGGATGGTGAGATATCTAGATATCATCATGTAGCAATATATTTGAAAAATATATAAATACACAAAAATTAAACTCATACTATGGGAGATAGGATAGCTACTTTTAATTAGTTAAAGAACTTTAATACTTTTGAGGTATAATTGATATAAAATATTAGTGTTAGGTGAACACCATAATGATTTCACATATGCACACACTGGGAGATGTTCACCACAGTGTCTAGTTAACATCCATCAACAGACACACAAATTCTTTTTCTTGTGATGTGAACTTTTAAGATCTATTCTTCTGGCAGTTCCCAAATACATAACTTAATAACATTAACTATAGTCTGCATGCTGTACAAAACATATTTATGACACATACACTTTATAACTGAAAGTTTGTACCCCCGACCATCACCCTTACCCATTTTGTCCATCTCCCACTCCCTGCCTTTGGAAAGCACCAATCTGTTCTCCATATCCATGAATTAGTTCTCTTGTTTTCCTTATATTCCACATGTGAGTGAGATCATGTGTTATTTATCTTTCTCTGTCTGACTTGTTGCCCTTATCATAAGTGCCCTTATCACAAATGGCGGGATTTCCTCCTTTTTTCTGGCTGAATAATAATCCTATGTGTGTGTTTGTATATCTGTATCTATAAACTATTCTTTATTCACCTATTGATCACTTGGGTTTTTCCATGTCTTGGCTACTGTAAATAATACTGCAATGAATATGACAGTGCGTATATACAACTTAATATTTTCTTTTCTATAAATAGCTGGAAATGGAATTACTGGTAGTCCTATTTCTACTTTTTTTTAAGGACCTCTATAACTTTTTCCATAATGGCTGCACCAGTTTACATTTCTTTGAATAGTGCATCTTCAACAACATTCTCTATTTCTTATATATTTTTTTAATAACCATTCTGAGAAATGTGAGGTGATACTGTAGTTTGGATTTTCATTTCCCTGGTTATTGGTGAAGTTGAACTTTTTTGTGTGTATCTGTTGGCCTCTTGTATGTCTTTTGGAAAAATGTCTCTTTGGATACTCTATTTTTTAATTAAATTGGATTTTTATGGCATTGAGTTTTATGAGTTCCTTGTATATTTTGGATATTAAACCCTTATTTTATACATATATATATATGTATAATAGTTGTAACTATATAAACCCATATATATATATGTATAATAGTTGTAAACCATATATATATGGTTTACAATATTTTCTACCATTCTATAGGTTGCCTTTTCATTTTATTGAAGGTGTCTTTTGTTGCACAGAAAAAATTGTGATGTCAAGGAGCTTGCTGCCTATGTTTTCTTCTAGGAGTCTAACTGTTTTTTATCTTACCTTTCAGTATTTAGTTAATTTTGAATTAATAGATCTGTATGCTGTAAGATAGATATCCAGTTTCACTCTTTCACATGTGGCTGTTCAGTTTTCTCAACAACATTTGTTGAAGATACTGTCCTTTCCTCATTGTATATTCCTGGCATCTTTGTTGTAAATTAATTGACTAAATACAGATGGGTATATTTTTTTGCCCTTCTATTCTGTTACATTGATCTATGTGCCTTTAAAAAAATGTTCCATTTATTAATACTACATTTTTGCTCTCATTAAAAATGCAAATGGTTTAAGAGGACCATGATTAAATATACCTCATTTAAAAAATTAATAGATTTTTAGTTTGAGGAGCAGTTTTAGGTTTAAAGAAATATTTAACAGAATACGAAGAGTTTCAATGTACCTACTCAATATCTTCCCCTCCCCAGTTTCTCCTATTAATAACATCTTATATTAGTGTGGTGCATTCCATAGAAAATTATGATCTGATGTTTATATATTATTATTAACTACAGTCTCCATCTACATTTACATTAAGTATTACTCTAAATATACAGAGCATAGAGAATTTTTAAGGCAATGAAATTATTCCATGTGATATTTTAATAGTGAATACATGTAGTTATACATCTATGTGTCTGTTATGAAGCCAATACCATACTGTTTTGATTACTGTAGCTTTGTAATATAGTTTGAAATCAGGAAGTATGATACTTCCTACTTTTTCTTGGAGTTGTTTTTGTGGTTTCATAGAAATTTTGGGAATGTTTGTTCTGAGTAACTCAAATATGAAAGAAGAAAGAGAAGTACATCTAGACCATGAGAGAATAAATAAAATGCTTCTCAGGAACCTGGGACCAATATGAATTAGATACCCACTTGAAACTATGAAAATAACAGCTAACACTATAGAAAGGATAAATTGAATTTTTTAGTAAAATGGTGACCTAGCTAGTGAGATTTGCTAGGACCTAGATGAACGATGACCCAATATGAACAGCACTGTACCTATTCCCACCCATTCCCCTCCCCCCTTGGCTGCATTTACTACTATTGAGTCATGTGCGCTGCTGTTTGAAAGGGTTTTAGTTATGCACAGCTAGTCACATTCTTATCAGATGCAAAATATCTGTAAGAATTTGTGTCCATCAAATCTCTTGCTATAAAAAAGAAGTATAAAAATGTGAGAGTAAGAAAGGAAAATGTTGTCAACAGGCTTCCAAGAATGCCCATGGGAGAATACAGCCTGGCCTAAGGAATTTATCTGTCCAAGCCAAGTGGTTGTGAATCTCTGTTGAATAGTTGGATCAATTGCATCATTAAATGTTTGAATTAAATAATGGACTTCCTTGTTCTTATTTCATGCTCAATCAACTTTTTGATTATAATTTGTGTTACCCTGTAGCTTGTTATATTGAGAAAATATGATATGTAGAAGACATGAGGACTTAACTCACCCAATTATCCTTTTCATTATAAGTTTAAAATATTAGCATTATGTTTTATTTGAGTTGCCTATGAGTAAGCCTCTCCTAGTCCAGTGCATACGGCAATTATGGGTTAGCATCTCAGGCCTAGAGAGCAGAAATCCAACTTATTTGAGACAGCTTGGACACGTTGTAAGATCTTCTCACTGGAAAAAAAATATAAATATATGTATATATTTTAAATGTAATGTTAATCAACATCTCGAATGGCTTTTATGAAATATGATAACCTGATTTCATAATGTATGTGGATAAGAAATGTGAAAGTATAACCATGACAATTTTTGAAAAAGAAGTATAGGGACCTGGTTTTCCTTTGTTGTATGCTCCAAAAGTTTATTAAATGTATAATAAAAGAGACAGCATAATATATATGTGAATAGAAAAATAGATATATGGGATACATATTAGATTCCAAATCAACCTCCAGAGATATAGCTTATGATAGTTGTCATTTTAAAACAGATTTCTTCAATAAAGTATGCTTTGATTACAGTTTATAATCCATTGGTAAATAAACACCTTCCAAATACCATACACAGTTACACCATGTACACTCATATCTGCATTTTAGACAAAGCCAAGAGCTAACACTTACCATGTTTAGAAATAATAGTGAAAAAATTTATAATATTGGAGAAATACCTTACCAAATCAGAATCAAAACCCAAGCACCATAATGCAAAAATTTACATATTTGACAAGTCAAAATTAAATATCACTCAATGTTAAAATCTGACATTAAAGAAATAAATGACAACTAGAAAATATATGTTTTACAAACATAATAGGCATAAGGTTATTGTATATTTATATAACAATGAGAGAAAGATATTTAGTAACAAATGAATAAAGAGTAAGAACACAGATATCAGAGAGCAAGAATTACAAGTATTCCCAAACAGTGTTAGAAAAGGTGCTTGTTCTCATAATCTAGGAAATACAATTAAGCAATAATGGTCCTTTTAATCTATATACTTGACCTTCATCAGAAAGACTGATAATACTTGTTATACATGAGGATACAGAAAAATAGAACCAATCATAGACTCCATAGGTACAACCACTTTGAGGGAGCATTTAGCTCTGTTTTCAGATTTGATGTCTGTATTCCCTTTGACCTAGGATTTTTCTGTAGAAATTTATCCTAGAATAGTAGTCACACATTACTACCAGGATATATGCCCAGAATCTTCACTGCAGAGATCCATATCGTACTGGAAATGGAAAGGGAAAACTAAGTTCCATAAATAAGATTGTAATTGAATAAATTATTATGTATGTATTCTCAGCCTGTAAAAGGAATGGAACAGAGAGATATAAATAGTGGTGTAGATCCCTTTCCAATAGACAAAGTCAAGGAGGAAAAAAAGACAAGAGACCCTCTATAAATTATACCCGTATTCATATAGAAATACGATGTATGTGTGTATGTGAATATGCATTTTAGAGAGGCTTTATCCCAGTGTACTCAATATATTTCATATTATTTGAATATGTTACAGTAAATATTTGTTAATGTATTACTTGGTTAAATATGATTTTTTTTCATGATGTCTTTACAGAATATAAAAATATTATATAACTGGGGCCAAACTAAGCACCAATGAATCAAAGAGTAACAATGTGGAAGGGTTTTTGTAGTATATAGTTGATACCTAACATGTTCATACTGAGTGCTAGATGATAATCTATTAATTACTTTAGTTCCTCACCTGCTGCTCAGGTGCTGTTTACTATGCCAGGTATGGCTCAGGCTTCTGCCTGTTCACTCTCTTGGTGATGACATTCACTACTGGAGTGGAAACTAGATGGCATGTTTAAATATGTTCAAAGTGCTGTACAAAGTGGCCCTTGTTATTTAACACATTAAGCCAAATGCCCTTTTCCAGTTCAAAGGAGAAACAAGTACTGAATTTTCTAAGCTTTCTGGCAGTGATAATGGGAATGTGCAAAGACAGTGATTGAGAATGGTTTTGATGCAGAAGTGCCAAGATGCTAGCGAGACTTTTGTTGCAAATAACATAAAAACTGTTTTAATTAACTTGAATTTACAAGTGGATTAAATTGTTCTTTTCAAGCGTTCAACTATGAAAATAAATTCGCAACTTCTAAATTATGCTTTTGGCTAATACTATTTAAATCTCATAGCAGTAACTCCATTGTGTAACAATTTAAAGAGCTACTTTTATTTTTTTCTAATTCTCATTTTATTGAAGATGTGATATAAATCTGATAACTGAATATAATCCAATTTGGCCTACAAAAAATTACTTGAGGTAGGGAAACTACTACATTTTCTATAGAATTATATATGACTAGTTGATCTGCAGTATAGAATAAACATTCTAAAATGTTTACAGTTTTATTTGTAAAAGTTTAAAGGTTAACTACACAGATTTATTTTAGAATTTTTTTCTAATAAATTATGCTATGTAAATATTGTGTAAAAACATGCTTCTTTCCCCTTTCATTACCATTGTGGATTATGATTTATGGTGAATGGTTTGGTCTTCATGCTTACTAAGTACAAACAGATTCAACAGAACATTTGAACTTGTCCTAAGATAATTATGTTACAATGTGGTTCTTTTTTTTAAGCCAATTAATCTCTTAGAGTTTAATAGTGTTGGTTTTTCTAAGGTGAGTGTGTTTTAATTTTATGATTAATTAGTGTCATTACCACTTAGCTGCCCTGATTAAACCTCTGTTTAAGTACCATTCTCAAAGAATAATTTATACTTGTATAACAATTTATATAAACCCATATGTAAGTTAGCTTTGTAAAGTATTGGTGTCAAGATAGAACTTGTATATGTTCAGAAAGTAGTTGTGTGTGTACACATATGTATTTTTGTATATAATCACACACTTTTTGTATACATACATGAAAATGTTATTAACTTTTAACATATACTTCTTTTGATACCATGGTTAAATTATATTAGAGTAATAATCATTAAGTCAAAATTCAACTAAAATCTTCAACTGCCTGTGCTTGTAGGAGCATGTCAAAGAGCATGTACAAATTTGTATTGCTAGGAATTTTTACCATCAAGTGTTTGGGAGGAAAAAGATCACTTATTTAACAAATATTTATTATCCAGCGTATGCTAGTCACTGTTCAGGCATTTGGAATACATTAGAAAATAAAATAACCCTGTACTTATTGAATTTATATATTTTGTAGACAGAAGGATCAATGAAAAATGAACATAATAACTCAACAAGTCATATGGTGTGCCCACTGGGCAGCCGCCACCTGTGGGGTATGTCAGTCCTGCCACCTGTGTTTAGGAGGCTTGTGAGCTAAGATGCTGTTGTTTTTTTTTAGTTATATATAACTATATATATATATTTAGTTATACTATATATATTATATAAGTATATATATTTAATTATAATATATATAATATATAGTTATATATTATATATAGTTACATATAACTATATAATATAACTAAATATATATATATATTTATTTATATATATAATCATTATATATGTATATATAATATATTTATTTATAACTATATATAATATATTTAGTTATATTTATGTATATATTACATATATATAATGATATAGTTATATATAACTATATATAATATAACTAAATATATATATTTATATATATGATATAATTATATAATTATATTATATATAGTATAACTAAATATATATATATATAGTTATATATAACTAAAAAAAACAACAGCAACTTAGCTCACAAGCCTCCTAAACACAGGTGGCAGGACTCACACACCCCACAGGTGGCGGCTGCCCAGTTATATATATTTATACTGTTATATATATATAACAGTTTTCAATGGTTGAAAAACTTCAGAGGATTTCATGACATATGAATTTAAAATTCCTGTGTATAAGTAAACTTTTCTTGAAACACAGCCATGCTTATTGGTTTAAGTATTTTTTTTAAGCTGCTTTTGCACTATAAGAGTTAAGTAGCTGAGAAAGAAAGTCCATATGATTTGCAAAGCCTAGAATACTTACTGTCTGGTCCTTTAAAGAAAAAGTTTGCTGACACTTGCATTAAATAACATAACTCAGTAATGTGTCACTTGCCTACCAAAATTCACAGTTAATGTATATAGATAAATACACATCAGTGTATGGATAACTGTCTACAGATAGATGCATATCAATATACAGATCTCAACTTATTCATATACTATTCAGCTAAAAGCTTTCCCAGATTAAAATTCAAACATTGGTGTATTCATGGTAAAAAAAAATAATAATAAGGAAAGCCTGTTATGTCTACAGAGTATCTCCATTCGTAGACACGCTGTTGTCAGATAAATGTAAAATTCAAAATATGATTTGCATTAAACTAACAAATGTGGAGAACTTATTATGGGCCAGATGCTTTGGCTATATTATCAAGTTAAGTTCTCAAAGCTACCAAATGAAATAGGTATTTCTTTTCCCATCTTATAAACAGAGACAACTCAGATACAGAAAATTTGAATGACTTGTCCAGAGTCAGATTGGACCTGGTGGGTGGTTGAGCCTTGATTAAATCCTAATCTCTTGACTCTAAATTTAGTTGTTCCCTGTGACCTAGAGTTAGCTCAACGCCCTGGATTATACCAAGTACTGGCTTTACAGCTCCTTAACACTACTTAGCAATCAAGTGACATTGTAGTTTAAGTATGATCAGCAATTTGGGTTGAAATAGTTCAGATTGCAATCTAAGTCTAGAATAAAGTGAGTAAATCAAGTTTATTTTATTGGCCAGATACTGTAAACAGGCATGCTTCCTACTTAATTATTTCAGCTCCACTTTTATCACAGAAACAGTATGTACAATTGATAAAGCCCAAGTCCCATCTTAGTTTTTTTAAAAGTTTACTTAGGGATATAGTTATTTAGTATTCATTTTTGAAAACCAGATTCTTGCATGAGTTGGTGTCATGAATGAGGAAAACGTGGGAGAGATAAGAGGTAAAATTAAATCAAGAGTAAAGATCAAGAGGGAACAGGACTGATATCAACTGTGGTAACCATAGACACGAGCACTCTGTAGGCTTGGGTGAAAACACAGAATACAGATAAACAGGCTGTGCCAAGGTGAAAGGTACAAAATAAACCTACCAAGGACCACCAGAGTTTACCTCTGCAAGAGCACCAATAGAAGGGAGCCTGATATGAGCTTTATTTGTGAATTTATATAGGACAAGGAGAGTTTGGGCTCCTTGTTTTTTGGAAAACATTCAATATGTTTCTTCTTGTGGTATATTCTAACACATAATCATTATCTACTAAGGTTTTCATTTTAAACTTTTTTCTGGTCCTATTTATATTTACCCCTATTATGTAATTTGGATTTACAAGCCAAGTCAAATTATGTATGAAGTGGGTTGGAGGCTCACTGACTCATTAGTTCAAAAATATTTTTGGAGTTCGCTTCATCAGGTCAGTTACTATGCCGGTCCTGAGAATGCAGTAATCCAGCCCACCATGGTGCCTTTCCTGTTCAAGGACACACTTTCCTGCAGAGACAGATAGTGAACTACATATTATCTTGTTAAAAGTCTTAAATATTATGAAGGAAAGTACTGGGTACATTGAAAGCTAGTAAAATAGAATCACTGTAGTCAGGGCTATATTTTTGATGATGAATTTTAGGTTAAGAAATTAAAGATAAGTAGCATTTCTCTCTAAATGACGTTAGACTGTGGCAGAAGAAAAAATATTTGAATAGTCATCAAGTTGGGAAAGGAATGAGCCCACTGGAAGAACTGGAAACAATGAAAGGAAGGCATCTGTGCTGTCCAGAAGGGGTTGAGGAGGAAGACAAAGCAGAGGAGTTAGGCAGAGTGACATCATATATACTCTACCAGCATGTGCCTAATTTAAAAATGTTTATTCTACCAGCAATGTGAACAAAGTGATTTTTAACAGAAGGAGTTTTTAAAAGAGGGTGGAGTGAAGTTGGATGAAGTCTCAAGTAAATGTGAAAGATGGGTTGGACAATAGTTGATATGATCCAAGTGAAGTTCTAAGACCGTGGTGGAGACAGGAAAAGGTAGAGAGGTGTGTAGTAAATTTAGAAAATTTAATTACATATATCTGGTTATTAATCAGACTCAGGAAGTAAGAAAGGAACTTAGGAATGACTCTAGCTTCTATAATCAGAAGAACAAATGTACTATTTACTGAAAAAGAGCACTGGCCCAAGACCAGGGTCGTGGAAAACACACATGAGTTGGGCTGTGTGACACTGAGTTTGAAGTGTCTTTGTGAAACCTAAGTCAAGATTTAAGAATTTAATTAGGTATGAATCCAATGCTAAATGGAAGGACCCAAGTGAAGGTAAAATTGAAAAGTGCTAACAGAGGCCTGAATGTGGGCTACTCAGAAGAGACTGAGTCATGAAAACATATCTAGAAGCAATTTCACTTCTAGATATATATCTGAAAAAAGTGAAAGCATAGATTTAAACAAAAGCTTGAACCAAATGTAGATGGCAACACTACCCATAATAACCAAAAAGTAGAAACAACTCAAATGTCCAGCAAATGATGAACAGATAAGCAAAATGTATATCTGTACCATGGAATATTATTTAGCACTAAGAATGAATGAGGTATTGATACATGCTAGAGTGTAGATGAAACCTGAAAACATTATATTACATGAAGGAAGCCAGGCACAAAATTCCATTTATTCTAAGCTATCCAGTATTGGCAAATCTATAGATAAGGATTGCCAGAGGCTGTGGGGGGGGTGACTAGGTGGAGGAAGTGGTGAATGACTGCTAATGGGTATGGGGTTCTTTTGGCAGTGAAGGCAGTATTCTAAAATTGATTATGGTAATATTGCACAATTCTGTGAGTCCCCTAAGAACTATTGAATTGGATATTTTAAATGAATAAATGATATGTTATGTGAATTACTATCTCAGTAAAGCTGCTATGTTAAAAACAATAACTGCACTGAGACAAGTTGATTTACTGATAGTGCAGGTATGGAAGATAAGATTTAAGAGCAGAGAGAAGATTTGGAATAAATAGTTTAGGGGAAATAAAGGGTTAATTTTAAAGGAGCCACTTGGAAAAAGGAGGGAAGTAATGTTAACAAAAAGCTTAGAGGGCACCTGGGTGGCTCAGAGGGTTAAGCCTCTGCCTTCTGCTCAGGTCATGATTTCAGGGTCCTGCGATCCAGGGAGTCTGCTTCCCCCTCTCTCTCTGCCTGCCTCTCTGACTACTTGTGATCTCTCTCTCTCTCTCTGTCGAATAAATAAATAAAATCTTATAAAAAAAAAAGAAGAAAGAAACCTTAGAGCTTAAAGCTAGTGAAGGGGCAAAGACCCAAAGTTCTGAGATCACTAACATATTCAAGTACTTAATAATGTAAAAACACATTTGGCAAGGAAAGCTGAAAGTGTAAAATGAGCACTTTTCATTCTTAAAGTCTTGTCTGATGGTATGATGCTAGAATATAGGTAAAAGCAGCCAATGTATTTCTGTCTGACTTTCTCGGTTACTATTTTGTGTCTTTCAACCATTTTGCTCAAGGTTCAGCCTTTGTGTATTGGACCGGATGAAAGTCAAATTGTATTTAAAGAAATAGGCAGACATAGAGGAGACAATGGAAAGGAATAGAATTTTATCCATGGGGCCCTCGCCTAAGAAGGCATAAGACTTCTGCTAAGAAAATATCAATCCACCCTCCCACCTCTTCTTCAGGGCCCATCCCTAGCCCTGGAGAATAAACATTGCCTGCCCTAATGTAAATAGTAGAAAATCAACTTATTCTCATGTTCCTTATAAGATGCATAAAGCAGAGGACAAGAATTCTGTGCAAACCAAATAAAATGAACTGTCAATTTCACTCAGGGAAGCACTTAAGCCTAGTTATGCATATAAGGTGCAGCAACTCATTTGGTCATAAAAATCAATAAAACTATAACCTGGGTCATCAGGGGAACCATCATCACTGCAGAAAACAAATCCGAGCTTTCCTAACAATGAGACAGAAGTCACATCCTTCATTAGAACATAACCAAGACCAAGCTGTATTTTTTTTTTCCCAACTGAGAAACTGTTAAACATTGTTATTGCTTATTCTGGCTGTAACAAGTCATTTTTCCTTCCTTTCATAACACATCACTCTCTCTTATACGGTGCCTCCTTGCTAAAATCCACTGTACAGTGCAAAGAGGTGAATTATTAGAATAAAAATTTCGGAATCCTGATTCTATCTTATAACTTAGGTGAAATGGCCTGTGTGAAATGTTATTAAATGCCAACACTGGATCTCAGCTTCCTCAATGAAGAATGAATTTAATACTGGCAGACTCATGTTTGTCTTGAAATTTCATGCATATTAACTTTTGACCCATAGGTGATATATAATATTAGAGTCTGTCCTTACATACGTTGTTTACATCAAGTACTCAAAGGGAATGTTTAATTTATTATGTTTCTTCATGAAAGACTAAATGATCCCATTAGTCAATTACCCTCTATCACCCATTCTTTTCTCTTGGCATGGTCTGCACATTCTCTCCTCCAAGAAGGACACAGCTCCTTCTGAGGCATTCTGGGCCTTAGATCACTGTTTGAATAAGATGTAGGAATAAGGTTCATATGCTACCTTTGACCTACTTCAAAGCTCAAACCATTTTATAGTTCTTTTCAGTTCACCTTCTCTACACAAACCCTTATCAGTAAAAGATCTATGTCCAACTTATCCCTAATCCTCAGAGTTGTAACCTTTATTGACATAATTCCTCCAGTCCAGTAAAGGTATAGAGTTTGAATCTCTATTGGCTAAACTTTTACCTTTCTAGTACAAATCAAAATATTGTTTTTTTGGTAAAGACAAAATTACTTCTCATTCATTTCAAGCTACAATATGCTCATTATCTCATGTAAACATGGTATTATTTCCATTCTTCTAAGGGAAAGTCTCATAATGCTATTCTGTTGGAAGTTTTCCTTTCAGATGCACATGAATTTTCATTTCCTTTTTGATAAAGTATGTTACTTGCCACAAATAGAATGGAATCAGTTTTATGAGAAGTCTCAAAATATTAGGGTATAAACATAAAATGGCTTGATAATCTCCCCAACCATTCTTTTTCATCTGAATACTATCATATCTCCCTTCCACTCTTCATAATAGGTATTTTAATGACATCCTTGCCAAGTTCCATAACTTTCTCTTTGGGTTTAGAGTACAATTTTCTTACTACTTTAACATCACAGACTTCTAAGCTAAATTAATTGAAAAGAGTAGGTCTTGCTCTGCCTGAGCAGTGGTGCAGACAGCTTGAAGTGAGGATGGGGGTTTTGGTCTGTCTGTCCCATTTCCCTCAGCAGCTATCTCCCTGTGTTTGAGTCAAGGAGGAGAGGAAGAATAAAGCTCCTTATGCCAGTATTGGGAGTTCTTTGTTGCACCTGGTAGGATTCTGTTTCTCCTGAAGTGGCTTATAATAGTGATGTAACTATCCCCTTCACTCCAAGTATAAGATTGCCGACTACTTCCTTTCATCTAGTGCAGGAAGCTCTGTCTCCATTTGGCCCTTCTCAGGGTTTGACATACTAGAAGACTCACAGCTCTTGCCCCTCTACTAACTAATACTTCTCAAGATATCATTCCCTAGAATTGTAAAATCACATGAGGAAAGCCTTATTTTCCCCTTCAAGTGCTGTGAAGAAATGGGACATAGGTCAGAAGTTGTCTTCCTGACAAAAACTTATCGTGATATTTTCAAGCGCTACTTCCACACATGATTCCAAAGACTCCTGCCCTCAAAATTCTCTAGAACTGAAGAGAGCTCTAATTCTGTTTAAAAGATCTCCTTAGACTTCAGGGGATACATGTAAAGTGTCTCCCTGTTCCCCACCTTAATAGCAGACAAGGTCTGAAGAAGGATAACACAGTTTAACAGATGTTTCCAGAATGTTCTTCCAAGAACTTTACACCAGGATGAGTCTTTGGTTCTAAGACTTGGTAAGCATCTAGCCCAAATCAAGTAGTCAATTTTCCATCATAACTCACACCCAAAAATTTCATGAAATATTCATTTAAGCACCCTATATGACCCCAATATCCCATCACCCATACTTCTTAGAAAGGAAAATATCTTCTCACTATACCTTCCTTTAGGAGATGTGAGACAAGTCTCATTCTGCATTTATTTTTTCACTGACCCCTCTCTTTACATTAGAAGAGGGTGGGTTGTTCATAAGGTTGATTCTCGCCAATCGTGAGCAGAGCAGACAGGTGATGGTCCCAGCCGCTGAAGACAATGTGACAAAAATGTGGCCATTTTTCACAATTCTGTCACTCAAGGATGTATCTACGAGCCATTTTTTTTTCTTGCAGATTTCTCACATAGCAATAGTACCAGAGATCCATTAGCTAATCTAGTCAGCTAACTTGAGCCACCCACTTGTTATTTGTGAATTTTGTATTTTGTGTTAATACGAAATGGAACAGAAAATCCAGGAAAACAGCAAAATATTTTAAGAATTTCTTGTGTATTAGGTACTTGCATCAAATGAGTTTACGATATTTAAGGAAGAACTGAGGATGCTGTCTTGCTAATATCAACACATTTTAGTGTTTTACGTTTTTCTCTTAATTTATCTAGTTTCTTATTTTCCCATTAAATCACATTACTTGCTTATTATTTTGCTAATAGTGGGATGGGAATAATAACCACTCCACAAGAGTGTGGTATATTAATTTGTTAATTTTGCTAAGCAATTTAAAGACTAAAAGCACTAACTGTTGTTTGGAGAATGATGTCTCCAACAAAACAGGGAAAAGGAGCTGCCGATTCGCAGTAAATTCAGTCTGATGTTGCCATTAGCTTAAATGCCTTCACTAAATGGTACCAACTGAGATCATTAACTTTGCTTTCATAGCAATTTTCTTAATGTTACTTAGCAACTTCACTTTGAAAATACCCATTGCACATCCCTATAGCCTAAGGAGCACCATTAGTAGTAAAATTACATGTTTAATTGCATAGCCAGAGAAGAGTTTATGATATGTCCTAAAGACCTATCTCTGGTTACCATGAGACTCTTCAGACAGTGACCATTTACTGCACATGAACTGATAACAAAGCCACATTAAAAGCATTAGAATTTATCCACCATAAAGTCAGAATATTAAAGGAATCGCTTTCACATGCAGTATGCTGCAAAATATCAAATTAATATATATGCATTCTTGGTAATGAATATGCATGTCAATTCAAAGTTTTGTGTAAGGTCCAGATTATTTGGGAGATGAAAACTGAAATGTACTGATTGCCTCTGCTTGGTAAGAAATGTATAAATATTTCCTAATATAACCTAGATATGAGCATACATTTACTAAACAAAAATGCCTTTGGATGGTATGAAAATTTCTTTAGCATAATAGCTTCTTCAAAAATCAATGCAATATAACAACTCTAGAAACTCTAAGTCATCGAAGTGTTATAGTTAAACCAATGATTTATTCTTCCTTCCAATTTTCTTTATGTTTTTCAGTTGCTTATAATTAGCATGTGTAATTTTTTTGAGCAATATGATATTACCTTCAAGCAAAGGTACTTAAGGTGATCCAATGAATATATATTGAATAGCTGCATAAAAATCAGTATTCTCTGTATACTTTACCTACTTTTACATAGGCATTGATCACGTATGATATACACAATTCAGAAAAGGAATGGAAATCAGAAATTCAGGAACTCTAAATGCTGGTTAGAGATGAAAGACAAGAAAACTGGAATATGGATATGCATACATACAATAGTTATATACAAATTACAATGCTATTGATTCATCTGTCTACCTCATTGTAGTGAATTAAGCTATAGAAGAACCATGAAAATGAAGAGCACATGAAAGAACTAGTTGAACCATTTAGTAAATTGGACTACTAATCCCCCTATTGAGCTTAGATGAATGATGTGAGTCTGCTGTCCTGGTCATCACCTAGACCCACTCACTTCTGGTGGCTTCTCATAATAAGAGCATCTTATTGCACAGTGTGGATTTGGAGTCTCAATGTATATGAAAAATACTTGACCTATTATTTGTAGAATAACAATTATTCCCAACATTGGAGAAGAGACTGGTTGGGTTGTGTTTGAGTTTTGAAACATGGTAGGTTGATTTCTAAGGTGGAACCTAGAAAGGAGATTTTTTTTTTTTTTATTGTTACTAAAATTTTTTTTTCCAGTGTTTCAAGATTCATTCCCCATTCCCCACACCCAGTGCTCCACGCTTTAGGTGTCCCCAGTACCCACCACCAGGCTCTCCCATCCCTCCACCCCCCTCCCTCCAAGTCCCTCAGTTTGTTTCTGTGTTCAAAGTCTCTGTTGTTTCATTTCCCTCCCTA
>PITA01017531.1:0-36188 GCA_004023965.1 Spilogale gracilis | reverse complement strand
GGTATAATACTTCTAAATAGGAATCTTGGGATTTTTTTTGTTGTTTTAAATATTCCAACTTATTCTTCTGGCAGAACTACTTTCTTAGTAATTAAAGTTTACTTAAATCAACTTATTGAATGGAGCATTCTTAGTTTCTATCATTCACAGGTTGAAGGACTGGGTTTCTAGAGTCATTACTACTTTCAGCAAGCCTTCTGGACAAGTAAATTCTTCAGCAACTTCTGCATTAGTTATATTACTTATTTTAAAATGTATCTTTTTTTAAAGTAACCTTTTATAGAACAACCCTGCCTTTAATTTTGTGACAACCTCATGTAGTCGGTTACTGAAACAGGCTCAGAGAGTGTAAGCGGCCTACCTAAGTTCACAAAGCTAGGAAGCGGTAAAGCTGAGATTCAACTTTCTGACCAAACTTGGTGTTCTTTTTTTTTTTTTTTTTAACACGTGAGCCTGTGTTTTTTTTTTTTCCCAAGATTTTATTTATTCATTTGACAGAGAGAAACACAACCAGAGAGGGAACACAAGCAGGGGGAGTGAGAGAGGGAGAAGCAGGCCTCCAGCCGAGCAGGGAGCTGGATACAGGGCTCAATCCCAGGACTCCAGGATCATGACCTGAGCCAAAGGCAGTCGCCCAACCAACTGAGTCACCCAGGTGCCCCAAACTCTGTGTTCTTAACTAGAGAGTATGCTGCCTTACTTAACAATGTATATTCAGTGTCTTAATCAACTAGGGTTTCCTTTAAGCCTGATTTTTTTTTCTATATCCATGAGAGAAAACACTTCAGTTATATGTAGATTCTTAACAAATTTTTACATTGATGACATGGAATATACAGTTTGGTTGGTGGACAGCTGGGACCTGAGAATCTGTGGTACCCTATAAAGGAAACAGGTGATATGAAATTTACCTTGGGAGGGGAATTACTTGGTATTTTCCCAAAGCCTTGAAATCAGAAGGGGAAGAGTATTGATGAGGAAGGCGTGGGGCAAAAAAGACAGAAAATAAAGAGTGGCCACCCAAAACCATAGGAAGAGGGCAAGTGGGATCAGTTTCCTACCTCATTGTATTGAAAATTCCTGTAGGTCATCAGGATTGGATTTGGGGCATTGCACTGGCTGTCCCTAACCCTGCAAACTGATTAAGTGTCACTGTCATCTAAATTGGTGATCTAGACTTCCATGGACTCACTTCCAGGTCTCTCTTCCAAATATAGACTGGTTGTCTCCTGATAGACCTTTCCAAGATGGTAGGAGGACAAGCAGTTGAAAGGAGAGACAAGTCCATGACTCCATGACCACCATAATAATCAAATATCTGCTACTTAAGGCCCATTTTTGGCTAGTGCTGGAACTCAGCTTGTGGAAAAGACACTCACCCCATTATTACTAACAAACACATATTCTATAGCTATGATTTATTTGAAAATCAAAATAAATGGTAACATGAAATCCCTAAAGTAGGAATGCAAAAAGAGGGAAATAACATCCTGAGTGCCAAAATACCTCACTTTCAACTTTCAAAGCCTTCTGTATAGAATGAAAATCAGATGCCAATTGCCTTCTCCTTTCTTCTGACAACTCACTTTCAAATATTTCAATTTTTTCTTGGCTCATTTTCAACATCTGCAAAGTGCATTTTACATAATTAATTCTACATACAATAATCATGTTTCTTATAAATTCTGATAATAATAATTTCCCACCTAAGTCAATTATAAAGTCATTTAGGGGAGATACGAAGCTGGAAAAAGTAATTCACGGTACCATAGCTCACAAAAGACATCTCTCTCTCTGAGCCTGTTTCTCAACTATAAAATGGAGCTGATACTTGTTCTGTATACATTATAACCATCAGAGTAGGGATGAAGTGAGATTTTGAAAGTATTTAGTTAATCGCCTACCAAATATGAAATGTTGTCAAAATCTGTCCAGATTAATTAACAATAATAATCAAAATAATAATGAGAGCAGCTACTAGTTAGTGCTTGTCACGTGTCAGACATCAAGATATGTGCTTTACTTGCATTATCTCATTTTGCTTTCCAGGACCCCTACAAAATTGGAACTACTATATGTATATAAGTTTTTTTTTACAGAGAACAGAGGTGAAGCTCAGAAATATTAGATATTTTTCCAAGATCATATAGGCATCCCTGGGATTCAAATAAAATTTAACCTATAAGCCCTTACTTTTAATATCTACTCTATTCGGACTTGCCAAAGTATATTTCCTCTTGTTACAAAAACCCATTAGGAAATTAAATTGAGGCCAAAATGCAATTTGGTGGCTACAGACCGAGAACTGAGCCAATTCTCATGATGCTGCCATCGAGCTGCAGACCCTTCTTGACGGTTAGAGCACACCTGTCAGGTGAGCTAACTGCTCCTTTGGACCACTCTGCCAGGAAGCAGCATGACATTGGTAGGTCTCTACTCTCCAACTTGGGAAACCAAGAAATTACTCATTGGAAAAAAGTGTTACCCATCTTGTTCTACTTACCAACAGTGGAAAACTGAGCCCATTACTTAACTTAGACTCAGTTTTGTCATCAGAAAAATGGGGTTAATGATGCCTATGCACATGTGGGCACATCACTTAGAGCAAATATATAAATGGCAGTTTATGTTATTGGGTGGTTCTGAATTTTCACATTTACTCAGTTATGAAGCAGTGTCGTTAAACCACCCTTCCAATTTCAATACACTAGTTCATCCAAAATACATTTTCCGTGGGTTCCTTCCTAACTGACCTGTAAGCACTGATCACAATGACAGGATGCAGACTTACCATTCCTGGAGGCGTGTTTTCTCCCTTTGCCTGTAGTCAGCCACTCTTTAGCATCCTTATGAGTCTGCCTCACCTGAATTAGCAGCTGTCACTGGACATGACCTTTTTATTTCTTACCTCATTCAAATCCTGTGCTTATACTGTCTCTTGACTTTTCATACAGGTTTCTCTGCTGTTTTCCTGTGTTACTGATAACTCAGGCTCTATGAGGGAAGTCTTAATCCAAACAAATCATCAGTTAAAATACATACCTACATGCATTATTCTAAAAAATACTGAAAAAAATAAGCTATATTTCTTAAGCATCCTTTCCTGAAGCTACACTGTGAAAACTTTCAGTACCAATAAGTTTCACCTCCTATGTGCTCTTGGATCCTTTGTAGGTGGTTTTATTAAGTGTTTGAGCCCTCACTGCTGTTTGGCAGCTGAAAATGTTAGAAAATGTAGAAAAATACACTACAGGATCCTCATTGTGCTGATTTAATCTACTAATGTACCTGTTTTTTCCTTTTTTGAAAAGTCACCTTCTCGTGTAGATTTGGCCCAGTAACAAAACTATAGGCAAAGGAAGCTTCTGAATAGTTAGATGTAATTTAGAAATAGAAGATACCAACACTGATACTACTTTTATTCAGAATTAGGTTTCAACAGAAACTTCAATTAGGTTTTTAGCTTAGTTCAGAGACAAAAACATTCATTTACTTAAACTGAAGAGGAAAGGGTTGATCCACCAAAGAGTTTTATCTAATTAAATTCTGGAGAAAAGTATTCTGGGGCTATGTTTGTCTTTCTGGATTCATAATTTACTGCCAGATATGTATTAACCAATAGATTTTTCAAAAATTAATTTATTAGCTTAGTAAAGTTGATTATCAATAATTTACCTTTCTTGTGTTTAATATTCATAAAATAGGAAGAGATGGGTTAGAAAGAATGGGACAGTCAACTGGAAAAATAGATGCTGAAATCCTAGTGTAATTTTAACAACTCCTCCCATCCAGGGGTATAGAAAAAAGACCTGGTTAAGAATCAGGTCAACTGCCTAGCCGCACTGGACAAGGATATAGGAAAGGGTTTATTTTTTCCCCAGGGCAGCTTCTCCCCTCACCAGCCCCCCTTTGCCCTGATGAACGTTTCTGCATGTCCACACATGACATGCTGATGCATTCAGCACCCAAGGTAAGAATCTCCTTGGTTCCACCCTTATACCACCTGAGATGCTTCAGTGTAAATAAAGTGTGAGAACCATTTCAACTCTTAAAAATGAAAACTCACCTCATTCCCTTTGTGTTTCCTTTGTGTTTTTTCATATAAGAATGTCATGTATTTTAATGTTATAACTTTTTTTAAAGATTTTATTTATTTATTTGACAGAAAGAGAGAGATCACAAGTAGGCAGAGAGGCAAGCAGAGAGAGAGGAGGAAGCAGGCTCCCTGCTGAGCAGAGAACCCGATGTGGGCCTCGATCCCAGGACCCTGAGATCATGACCTGAGCCGAAGGCAGAGGCTTTAATCCACCCAGGTGCCCAAATGTTATAACTTTTAAAATATGGCGTTTCAAAAGAATATATATTTGAAATTTAACATAATTTGTAGTGTACTAAAAATGGTTATGTATTAGGCGATGTGTGTTCTTTGTACACTTCATGATGATCAAAGTCTCAAGCAGAAAAAACACAGCAGAAGGGCAGCAAACATTGTAATAAATGAGCAGTGGGATAGAGAGAGCTCTGGGTGGCTGATAGGAGCCTAACTCACCTGTCAGGCAGCAGAAAGCAAAGGGAAGCACTGTCAGACTTGCTGGGGAAACACCTCATTGGCATGGGGTAGCCACCAACGACTCTGGAGAAAGGTGTAACAGCTCAGAATTTTCCACTTTCAGTGTTCTACTACCCCAAAGGTGGGGATCATCTAATGCTCTGAAGCAAACTCTGCCTCCCAGGCACAGTGTGACAAGTGCTACTGTCACCCCCACCATGTGCCCGCACTCTGCCAAGCCCTCTCACAGACACAGGTCGTGGGGTGGCAGGTGCAGGTACTGGGGAGGATGGAACATGTGCAGACACCACCTCCATGTGGACACGATTTATGTGCTCAGTGTGGAGCATGCTGTAACCCCATAAGGTATAATTAATCCCTTATATAAGCCCCTCCGTAAATCCTCAGAAGAGTTGACATGAAGTGTTGTGATGAGCACTGGTTGTTATATGCAACTAATGAATCATTGAACACTACTACGTCAAAAACTAATGATGTACTATATGCTGGTTAATTGAACATAAAATAAATAGTTGATCTGATGTATGTAATCAGCTCTAAGTCCACACAAACCTGGAACAATTCCTAGCTCTGCCTCTCACTTTGTTCAAGTCCCTTTAAGTTCTCTCAACTATGGAATGGGAATAGCCCTACTTACCTTGGGGAGGGCTATTACAGGGATTACTTGGGATTGTATAAACAGATCATGGCATATGAGAGATGCTTAATATATTGTGACCATTATCATTCCTTTTTTGATTTAATTTAACTTATTTATTTGACAGAGAGAGAGAGCATAAGCAGGGGGAGTGGCAGGCAGAGAGAGTTGAGCAGGGAGACCTATGTGGGACTCTATTCCAGGATCCTGGGATCATGACCTGAGCCAAAGGCGATGCTTAACAACTGAGCTACCCAGGTGCCCAGCTATTATTATTCCTATCAGATACCTAGCATTTCTTCTTTTTAAGCATTTTCTCTGAGAATATGCATGTTAGCAGCATTAAGATGGTCTAATTAATGACAAATATGCCTGCATATAGAAATAGGTAAGGAATATAGGTCATTATCTTGAGGAGCCTGCACAATTTAAAGGATTAGTTTTCTAAATTACTTGTCCTTTTAAAATCATTCATACCCATTTATTTTCAAAAGAGTTCTTATAGGGAAACTGTCTACAGGGTGTCCAGAAATGGAGGCTTCTCTGGTTGATGTAGAGGCAGAAAATCTAGAGCTCTGCATCTATGGAACATCAAGGATCCTTGAAATACAGTTTGAAACTCACAGTGGCAAAAACATGGGTTTTGCAGTCAGTTAAAATTTGAAATCTTTGGGGCACCTGGGTGGCTCAGTTGGTTAAGTGTCTGCCTTCAGCTCACATTATGATCCCAGGGTCCTGGAATCGAACCCTACAGCAGGATCTCTGCTCAGCAGGGAGCCTGTGTCTCTCTGTCTCCCTCTGCCTGCTGCTCACCCTGCTTGACCCTCAACCTTCCTCTCTTTCTGTAATAAATTAATTAATTAATTAATTAATCAATTAATTAGAAATCTTCACATTAATGAACTTGTGATCTTGATTTCCTCACCTATGTGGCAGGGTGAATGATACCATTTCCCAGAATTTTCTGTTAACATTAAATGAGTTATATCAAACCCACAGCAGAGTTATTATAACATTGTGTAGGCAACTGAAATCTTAGTTTCTATTGTCTTACTTCCATTTTGAATGGAACAAAAGTAAAGTAGTAACAGAACAGGAATGATGGCATGAAGCACTCACACACTCACTTAGAAGCTGTAGATCCATCCTGAGGGAAGCATGGCCTTGCATCAAGATCTGAAACTCCAAACCTACTCATTACAGCACTCTGTTCACCCAGTTCCACAGCTGACAATGAGCCTTAGTGATATCTCTATTGCCTAGCTGCTAAACTTGATCAAGAAAGTTTGAGTCTTTTTCTTCATGGAAGATCGAGAGAGAACTTTGATGGCAAAAATCTATTTAGTATTGTTTGAGAAATCCACACATATTTCATGTCTTTACAAGGTAAAGAAAGCAGCGTAGAGGATTGAGAATTCACAAAGAAAAAACTTCTGGTATTTAAAGTTAAACATGAGAGGGATAAGTATGATCTTCTTTTCGAAACATGTGTTTTTTTTAATTTTTTTTTTTTTACAGATTCTATTTATTTATTTGACAGAGAGAAACACAGCTAGAGAGGGAACACAAGCAGAGGGAGTGAGAGAGGGAGAAGCAGGCCTCCCGCCGAGCAGGAAGCCCGATGTGGGACTCGATCCTGGGTCTCTGGGATCATGACCTGAGCCGAAGGCAGTCGCTTAACCAACTGAGCCACCCAGGCGCCCCTCTAAACATGTTTTAAAATCTACTCATTTATTCAGAATGTCATAGATGACATCTATCATAAAGAGAGGTGGATTAACCTGTTACTCTGCAAGGATCTTTTCTACTGTCAAGAATTCTGTGACACAGAGGGTCATGTGGCAGTGCACCACTGGTAGGTATCTCTTACTTCAGGAAAGAACTTGGCACACTCCTCCCAGGCAATGAATGACTCCAATGAATGACTAAGCATGGTGGGGATAGTAAGTCCTGGCCATTTCTGGTTAATGCGGAATTCCTTCACAGGTTATCACTGTGCCAAAGCCCTGTTGGTCTGAATGAGACTTCTCAGAGCTACACCAGAGTCTGAGGCTCTACCTATCCAATCTTTCTTCCTTCTCCCTTTTTAACAGATATCAGACCTGCATCATTATCTAAAGGGTTTACTAGCCCACAGCTGCCCTTCCCCTGATCCTTCCCAGGTACCACCCCTAATAACTCTCCTGTAATCCAGGTTTGTCTTGGTGCCTGCTTCCCGGATCAGCATCCTCCCAGTGAATATATGGGTGACTGAACAAGGAATGGGCCACAGTCATGGTCACCATCAAAGACAAAAGAAAATGATAATTTGTTTAAAGACAATTATAAACATCCAAGAAATTCACTGAACTGCAAGAAGAATGAAATCAAAGAGATCCTCACTGAGACACATTATAATCTGACCGCGGAAAGCTAAAGATAAAGAGATAATCTTGAACGCAGCAAGACAGAAGTGACTTGTTACTTACAGCAGATTTCTCATCAGAAACTTTGGGGGCCAGAAGACAGTGGGCTGACATATTCAAAATGCTGAAAGAAAAAAAAAACTGTCAGCCAAGAATTCTATATCCAGCAAAACTATCCATTCAAGAGTGAGAATAAAATCCAGACATTCAAAGATAAACAAAAGCTGAGGGAGTTTGTCACTACTAGACCCACCCTGTGAGAAATCCTAAAAGGAGTCTACCAGACAGTAATTCAAAGCCATATGAAGAGAAGCATTTCGGTAAAGGTAAGTATGTGGGAAATGATAAAAGGTAGTATTATAGTAACAGTGATTTAAAGTTCCAGTTTTGGTTCTCCACATGACTTAAGAGATTGATATATTGTTTTAAAGATTATTATTAACCTAAAACCTGGTATTATTGGAACTTTCATTCCAATTCCACAATTCAGTTTCTATGTAATTTAAGAGACTAATTTTAAAAAGCAATTATTAATTTATGTTTTTGGATAAACACTATATAAAGATATAATTTTGTGATGGCAGTTACTGAGAACAGAGCTGTAAATGAGCAGAGTTTTTGCACAGTATTAAAGTTAAGATGGCATAAATTAAAATTAAAGTATTATAACTTTAGCATGTTAAATTTAATTCCAATGGTAACTGCAAAGAAAATAATTACAGAATATATTAAAAAGGGAATGAAAAGGAATCAAAATGTTTCATTACCAAAAAAAAATCAACAACACACAAGAAAGACACTTAAGCAGGAAATGAGGGAGACAAAAAGCTATAAGGTATGTAGAAACAAATGCTGAAATGATAGAAGTCCTATTTTAATAATTACTTTAAATGTAAGGTACTTAATCTCTCTGATCAAAAGACAGACATGGCATCATAGATAAAAACACAACATGGTCTAACCATATACTGTCCACAAGATTCACTTTAGATCCAAAGATGCAAAGAGGGTGCAAGCAAAAGGATGCAAATAGTAACCAAAAGAGGGCAGGGCTAGTTAAACTAATATGAAACAAAATAGACTTTAAATCAAAAAAGATTATAAGAGACAAAGAAGGGCATTATATATTAATGAAAGTTTCAATACTGTGATAAGATATAACTGTATGTAATCACCAACCAAAATATATATGGCAAAAATTGACCAAACTGAAAGAAGACATAGACGTTTCTACAATAAGAGTTGGAAACTTCAATACCCCACTTTCAATAATAGATAGAACAGTCAGATATAAGATAAGTAAGGAAATAGAGGAGTTGAACAACACAATAAAGCAACAATATCTAACAGACATATATAGGATACTATACTCAATGATAACTAAATACTCTTCCCAAGTGCACACAGGACATTCTCCAAGATAGACCATATTTCAGGCCACACGCCAAGTCTTAATAGATACAAATATATATATATATATATAAAATATGAAATGTATACAATATATATTACATATATATATGAAAATTAAACAACTACTCTTAAACAACCAATGGATCAAAGAAGAAATATAATAGAGATCAGGAAATATCTAGAGATGAATGAAAATGAAACAAACTACAACATATCAAACTTATGGGATGTAATGAAAGATGTGCTGAGGGGGAAATTTATAGCTTTACATGCTTACATTAAAGAATGAGAAAATAAATTTTATGTTATTTTTTTGAGAAAATAAATTTTAAAAAAAGAATGAGAAACATCTAAAATCAACAACGTAACTTTATAATTTAAAGAAGTATAAAAAGAACAGCAAACTAAATCCAAACACTGCAGAAATAATAAGAGCGCACAGATAAAATATAGAAAAATAATATAGAAAATTAGTGAAACCAGAAACTGCTTCTTTGAAAACATTGATGAAATTGACAAATGTTTAGTTAGAATAACTAAGGAAAAAAGAGAAGACTCAAATTACTAACATAAAAGTTGAGAGTATATTCCTACAGATTTTACAGATTAAAAAAGCATAGAAGAAAGTACTTTGAAACATTGTACACCAATAAACTGGATAACCTATGGATAACCACTGGATAACCTAGACAAATTCTTAGAAACACAAAAACAACAAAGACCAGGGCTATGTAAGTGGTTCAGTTAGTTAAGCATCTGCCTTGGGCTCAAGTCATGATTCCAGGGTCCTGGGATCAAGTCCCATACTGAGCTCCTTTCTCAGCAAGGAGCCTGCTTCTCCCTCTGCCTGCTATTCCCCCTGTTTGTGTGCTCTCTCTCTCTCTGGCAAATAAGTAAGTAAAATCTTAAAAACAAAAACAAAACAAACAAATAAACAGAAACCAAAGACTGAATCATGAAGAAACAGAAAATCTGAATAGACCTATAGCTAGTAGGATACTGACTCAGTAATCAAAAAGCTTAGGTACAAAGAAAAGCCCAGGCCTGATGGCTTCTCTGGTAAATTCTACCAAACACTCAAAAAAGAATAACACCAATCCTCCTCAAACTTTTCCCAAAACTTGAAAGGGAAGCAACACTTTCTAACTCACCCTGTGAGGCCAGCTAACCCTGACATGAAAGTCAGACAAAGATACAAAAAGGAAGAAAAAACCATGGACCAATATCCTTTATGAGAACTATGCAAAAAAATCTCAAGAAAATATTATTAAAATGAATTTAACACCTTATTAGTAGGGTTATACACCATGACCAAGTGAAATTTATTCCTGAAATTTAATATGGTTGAACATACAGAAATTGATCAGTATAATACACCACATTAAAAGTATGAGGGGACATTGACATAATCATCTCAATTGATGCAGAAAATGCATTTGACATAATCCAACATGCTTCCATGATTAAAAAAACATGAAATAAACCAGAAATATAAGAAAATTACCTCAACATAGTAAGAGATTTATAAGAAACCCACAGTGAACATCATAGTCAATGGTCAAGGATTAAAAGCTTTTCCTATAAGATCAGGAACAAAGCTTTCACCACTTCTATTCAACATAGTATTGGAAATTCTAGTCAGAGCAATCAAGCAAGGAAAAAAAAAAGACATCCAAATTAGAAAGAAAGAAATAAAATTATTTCTATTTGCACATGATATTATCTTATCTGTAGAAAACCTTAAAGATTCTACAAACAGTTAGTACATAATAAATGAATTTACCAAGTAACAAGATCCAAAATCAACACACAAAACTTAGTCAACATCTATACACTAACAACAGGCAATCTGAAAGGAAATTGCAAAAACACTTCCATTCATAGTAGCATCAAAAAGAATAATATAGTTAGGAATCAACTTAACCAAGGAGATGAAAGACTTGTACAATGAAAACTACAAAACATTGCTGAAAAAATTAAAGAAAACAAACACAAAAACATATTCCATGTTCATGAATTGGAAGACTTAACATTGTTAAGATGTCAATACTCTGAAAACGATCTACAAATTCAATGCAACCCCTATCAAAATCCCAATAACCTTTTTTTGCGGAAATAGAAAACCCATCCTAAAATTCATATGGACTCTCAAGGGATGCTGAATAGCTAAAACTATCTTGGAAAATAACAAAGCTTCAGGACTCATACTTCCTGATTTTAAAATTTACAAAGCCAGAGTAGTCAAAACAGTGTGGTACAAGCAGAAACATGGGCATATAGACCAATGGAATTGAAGGCAGAGCCCCAAAATAAACCTTCATGTACATGGTCAAATGATTTTTGACAAGTGTGCCAAGACCATTCAATGGTAAAAGGCCAGTCTTTTCAACAAATGATGCTGGAATTACTGGATATCCATATGCAAAAGAAGCAAGTTGTACCTTAAGAGCATATATAATTAACTCAAAAGGGATCAAAGATTTAAATGTAAGACCTAAAACTGTAAAGCTCATAGAAAAAAACATGGGAAAAACTTTACAACATTGGATTTGGCAACGATTTCTTGGATATTATATCGAAAGCACAGGCAATGAAACAAAAATGGACAAAGTGGACTTCATAAAATTTTGAAATTTTTGTGTATCAATACAGTGAAAAGGAAACCTATGGAATGGAAAAAGATTCAAGTTATATATCTGATAAGGGATTCATATAAATAGAATATGGAAAGAGCTCCTAAAACTGAACAACATAAAAACAACCTGGATTAAAAATAGGCAAAGGAGGGATGCCTCAGCGGATCATTCAGTTAAGCATCTGCCTTTGGCTCAGGTAATGAACCCAGGGTTCTGGGATCGAGTCTCTTGGTCAGTAGGGAGCCTGCTTCTCCCTCTGCCTGTGGCTCCCCTGCTTGTGCTTGTTATATGTCTCTAACAAATAAATACAAACTCTCAAAAAAAAAATAGGCAAAGGACTTGAATTGGTATTTCTCCAGGGATGACATATGAAAGGTCAATAAGCACATGAAAAGATGTTTTACATCATTAATTATTTGGTAAATTGAACTCAAACCACAGTGAGAAAGCACACTGCACCCATTAGGATAGCTAGCACCAAAAAGATAGAAAACAAGTGTTGATGATGATACGGAGAAACTGGAACCCTTGTGTACTGTCAGTGAAAATGTAAAATGGTGCAGTCATTACGGAAAATGGTAAGGTGGTTCTTCAATAAAACGAAAGAGAATTACCATATGATCCAGAAGTTCCACATCTAGGTATATACCCAAAAGAATTGAAAGCAGGGACTTGAACAGATATTTGCACACTCATTCATAGCAGCGAACACAATAGCCAAAAGGCTGAAGCAAGTCAAGTATCCCTTGAGGGACGAATAGATAAACAAAATGTGGAATATACAATGGGATATTATTCAGCCTTAAATAGGAAGGAGATTCTGACCTGTGCTGCAACGTGGAGGAAACTTGAAGATATTATGTTAATTGAAATGTGAGTCAGAAAAAGACAAAAAGTATATGATTCCCCTTTTATGAGATACCTGGAGTAGCCAAAATCATGGAGATAGAAAGTAGAATGGTGGTTGCCGGGGAGAAAGGCAGAAAGGGGAGTTACTGTTTAATGAATATACAGTTTCAGTTTTACAAGATGAAGGGAGTTCTGGAGGTGGATGTCAGTAATGGCTACACATAAATGTGAACGTGCTTACTATCACTGGAATGTACACTTAAGAATAGTTAACATGAGGGTCACTTGGGTGGCTCAGTGGGTTGAGCATCTGACTCTTGATTTCGGCTCAGATCATGATCTCCAGGTTGTAAGACTGAGCCTCATCTTGGGCTCTGTACTCACTGAGGAATCTGCTTTTCTCCCTCTCCCTGTGCCCCTCCCCCTACTTGCATTCTCACTCTCTCTCAGATAAATAAATAATTCTTCAAAAGAAATAGTTAACATGATGAATTTTCTGTTACGTGTATTTTACCATGGGAAAAAGTGGTTTATTGAAAAAAAAAAAAAGCAAAACAAAGACTTTTGCAGACAAACAAAACCAGAAAGTTTATCACTAGTAGATCTACACTAGAAGAAATGTTGACTCATGTTCTTTAAGCTAAAGAAGTATGGTGTCAGATAGAAACTTGGGTCTATGCAAAGTAATAATGAGCTCTAGAAATGGTCAATATGTGGTTAAATGTGAAAGAATTGTTTTCCCTTTAAAATGTAATAGGCTAAATGTTGTTCCTTATTATTAAGAGCTATTGCATGGAGCACTGGGTGTGGGGCATGGGTAATGAATCTTGGAACACTGAAAAAATAAAATAAATTTAAAGTAAAAAAAAAGAGAATTAATTCAATTTATCTCTTTCCTTTCGCATTTTACCATAAGCATCAAGGTTAAACCATACCTTACATATTTTGTTTGGAAATCATCACAGTTAAACATCCAAGTTCATCATTTAAGGGCTCTACTTTCCACTCAATGGTAAAACATAACTCAACCACATTCTCTGCTGCTTTATAACAAGGATCTTCTCTTCTCCAGAGTCAAAGAGCTCTGAGGTTCTCTAAGGCCTCACCAGAAAACCTCCGACATTCATACTTCTAGCAACATACTGGCAATATATGTGTTCCCTGAGATGACAGAAGCTTTTTCCCTGTAGCTCTCACTTCTTTCTGAGCTCCCACCAGAATCACCTTTAAGTTCATATTTATACCAACAGTCCCTTCAAGGCAGTTTAGGCTTTTTCTATATAGCACCTCAAAATTATTCCAGCCTCTACATATAATACAATAACAAAGACACCTCTGCAGTTTTAGGTATTTGTTATAGAAGTACCTCACTTTCTGGTACCAAAATGTCAATAAGTTTCCTAGGGCTGCCATAACAAAATACCACAAATTAGGTGGCTTAAAACAACAAAAATGTATTCTTCATAGCTCTGGAGTTAGAATTCTGAAATCAAGCTGTCAGCAGAGTCACTGAGACACTGGGTAGAATCTTTCCTTGCCTCTTCTAGCTTCTGGTGGTGGCTATTGATCCTTGGCATTTCTTGGCTTACAGTCGCATCACTCCAACCTCTGCCTCTGCCATCTCATGGCACTCTGTCTTCACACAGCCTTTCCTCTTCATATAGGTACATAAGTCATATTGGAATAGGGCCCATCCTAATGACCTCATCTTAACTTGGCTGCATCTGCAAAGACCCTATTCCAAATGAAGTCGTATACACAGGTACTGGGGGTTAGGATTTCAATACATTTCAGAGGAGGCACAAGTCAGTCTATAACAGAGACTAATAGATAGAATATATAAAGAGCCCTTGCAATAAAAAGACAAATAACTCCACTAAAAAACTGGCAAAGGATATGAATAAACATTTTCTAAAGAAGACATACAAATGGCCAATAGTGTAAGAAGAGATGCTCAATATCACTTGGGAAATGCAAATCAAAATTACGTTAAGATTCTACTTCACACCCACTAGGATGGCTACAAGACAAAAGACAGACTATAACAAATAGTGGTGAAGGTGTGGGAAATTGGAATTCTCATAGACTGCTGGTAGGAATGTTATATGGGGCAGCAGCTTTGGAAAACACCCTGGCATTTTCAAAAGGTTATACATAGAGTTAACATATGACCTAGCAATTCCACTTCTACATAAATACCCAAGAGAAATGAACATATGTCCACACAAAAAATCTGTACATGTATGCTCATAGCAACATTATTCATAATAAAAATGAAGTGAAAACTATCATATGTCCATCAACTGGTAAATGGACAAAATGTGGTGTAACCCATGCAATGAAATATTCAGCCATAAAAAGAGAAAAAGTACTGATTCATGCTACAATATGCTTCAGTCTTGACAAGATTATGCTAAGTGAAAGAAGTCAGATGTGGAAGACCACACACTATATGATCCCATTTGTATGAAATGTACATGATAAGCAGATTCTTAGAGATGAAAATTCAGTTAGTTGTGGCCAAGAGGCTGGAGGCTAAGGGAATGGAGACTGACTACTAATGGGTATCAGGTTTCTCCTGTGGAGATGAAAATGTTCTGAAATTAGATAGTGGTGATAATTGTATATTAAAAACCACTGAACCTAAACTTTAAAAGGGTGAATTTTATGGTATGTAAATTATACTTCAATGTTTTTTTAAAGAATAAATGTGGGGTGCCTCGGTGACTTAGTGGGTTAAAGCCTCTGCCTTTGGCTCAGGTCATGATCTCAGGGTCCTGGGATCAAGGCCCGCACCGCGCTGTCTGCTCAGCAGGGAGCCTGCTTCCTCCTCTCTCTCTACCTGCCTCTTCGCCTACTTGTGATCTCTCTCTGTCCAACAAATAAATAAAATCTTAAAATAAAATAAAATAAAAGCAGCTTTAAAAAAAAGAATAAATGTAATTACACATAGGTAAGAACTGTACACTGAAAATTATAAAACATTGCTGAGATAAATTAGAGACCCCAATAAACAGAAAGATATAGACCACGTTCACATTGGCAGACCTGATACTGTTAAAATATAAATTCTCCCTCAGTTGATCTGCAGATTCAGTGCAATCCCAATCAAAATATTAGCAGGCATTTTTGTCAAAATTGACAAGCTGATTTTAAAATGTATATGGAAAGGGCACCTAGTGACTCGGTGACTTAAGCGTTTGCCTTCAGCTCAGGTCATGATCCCGGGGTCCCCGGAGCTCGCTCTCTCTCTTTCTCTCTCTGTCTGTCTCAAATAAATCAATCAAATATTCTTAAAATTACATATGAATACAAAGGAACTAGAATAGTCCAAACATCTTCGAAAAAGAAAAACATAGTTGGAAATGTCTTCTTTCTGATTTCAAAACTTAAAACGACAGCATCGTATTAGCCTATGAACAAATGTGTAGGCTAATAGAACAGAATAGAGTCCAGAGACTGAGCTACATAACTGCTTTTTTATAAAGTTGCCAAAGTAATTAAATAATTCTCTTTCCAATAAATCATTCCAGAGTAATTGGATATACATTTGGAAATAAATGGAGCACAAACCTCACTTCACACTATATGCAAAAATTATCTCTGATGGATCATAAACCTAAACGTACAAGCTGAAACTCTAAAACCTTTAGAAGAAAAGAAAGGACAAATATTTTGTGTCCTTAGTGTAGACACATTTCTTATGGCTTGTGTGTTCTCTAATAAGATCTTAAAAGAAACTTCAGTAAATTGGGTTCCATCAGAATTTTAAAACAGCTATTCTTCATAAAACACATTTAAAAATGAAAGGACAAGTCATAGACTGAGAGAAAATATTTAAAATACATATATCTAATGAAGGACTGATATCCAACATACATAAAGAAATCTTATAACAATATACACATAATTCAATTAAAAAGGAGCAAAATATTTACACAGACATTTCATAAAGGAACATATACTAATGGCTAATGGGCACATAAAAATATACTCATTGTCATTAAATACTCATATGTCATTAAAGTCGGGATGCCTGGGTGGCTTACAGCATTAAGCCTCTGCCTTTGACTCAGGTCATGATCTCAGGGTCCTGGAATCGAGTCCTGCATCGGGCTCTCTGCTCACCTGGGAGCCTGCTTTCTCCCTCTTTCTCTGCCTCCTTCTCTGTCTATTTGTGTATTTCTGATCTCTCTCTGTCAAATAAATAAATAAAATCTTTAAAAAAATAAAAAAAATAATTACTCTCAAAAGTCAGATTAGAACTACAGTGAGGGGTGTTTGGGTGACTCAGTTGCTTATGTGTCTGACTCTTTTTTTTATTAAGATTTTATTTATTTATTTCACAGAGAGATCACAAGTAGGCAGAGAGGCAGACAGAGAGAGAGGAAGAAGCAGGCTCCCTGCTGCACAGAGAGTCCGACATGAGGCTCAATACCAGGACCCTGAGATCATGACCTGAGCAGAAGGCAGAGGCTTTAACCCACTGAGCCACCCAGGCGCCCTATGTGTCCAACTCTTGATTTTGGCTTCGGTTATGATCTCAGGGTTGTGAGATTGAGCTCCATGTCTGGCTTCATGCTCAATGCAGAGTCTGCTTCAGATTCTCTCTCCCTCTCCCTCCCCGCTTTGCCCCACTTCCCACTTGTACTCTCCCTAAAATAAACAAAACTTTAAAAAATGATAAAACCATAGCTACATATCCACTAGAATATCTAGAATTCAAAGGACTCACAATAACAATGTTGATAAAGATGAGAAGCGACTGAAACCTCCCCACCATTGTTGGTAGGAATGTGAAATAGCACCTATACTTCGGAAAGCAATCTAGTAGTTTTTTTAAAAGGTTAAACATACACTTACTCTGTGACTTGATAATTTCAAGAATTAAAAAAAAAAACATGTATAAGGATATTAGTGGCAACTTTATAACAGTCAAAACCCAAAAATAATTTGAATGTCGATCAACCAGTGGGTGGATAAACAATTTATGGTATATTCAAATACAGGGATATTACTAAGCAATATAACAAAGGAACTACTGACACAGGCAACAACATGGACAAATCTCAAAAGCATCATTATAAGTGAAAGAAGCCAAACACAAAACAGTATATACTAGATGATTCTATCTATTTGAAATTCTAGAAAAGTTATGGTAAGAGAAAGTGGTGGAGTGAGGACGGAGGGTGGGAGGGGTGGGAGTTGATGGCAAAGGGGGAAGGAACTTTGTGGATTCATGAATATGTTTTCTTTCTTTATTGCAGTGGTTGGTTGTGGTTATAGATGCATGCAACCCAAAATTCATTGAACTTAACTCTTAAAATATGTATGTTTAGGGGCGCCTGGGTAGTTCAGAGGGTTAAGCCTCTGCCTTTGGCTCAGGTCATGATCCCAGGCTTAGGTCATGATCTCCGGGTCCTGGGATCAAGGCCCGCATCGGACTCTCTGCTCGGCAGGGAGCCTGCTTCCTCCTCTCTTTCTCTGCCTGCCTCTCTGCCTATTTGTGATCTCTCTCTCTGTCAAATAAATAAGTAAAATCTTTTTAAAAAATGTATGTTTATATTGTATTAAATATTTCAAAGAAGCTAATTTTATAAAAGAAATACAAATAACTTTAAAACATGAAAAATTCCCAATCTCACTATAAATAGATAAATGAACATTAATACTACACTTAGATACCCACTCTCAGCTATCATTTAATAAAAACACAAAAGCTTGACAGTATACTCAGTTGGTGAATTATTTAAGAATTCATGCATTGTGGAAGGAGAGGAAAGTAGTATCATTCTCTCTGAGGAGTATCTGGCAATATCTACCCAAATTACAGATCCATCTACTCTAATCCCACAATCCCATTTCTGTGGCTCTATCCTACAGAAACACCCACATGTGTGTGCAAAAGACCAGAAACAACCCAAGTGTCCATCAAAAGGAGACTGGTTAGATAAATTATAGTACATCCACACAACAGAAAGCTAGACTGCTCTAAAGAATGAGGAAGACTTTTTTATATGATATGGAAGGATCTCTAGAAGCATTTTTTAAAAAATATTTTATTTATTTGACAGAGAGAAACACAGCCAGAGAGGGAACACAGCAGGGGGAGTGAGTGAGGGAGAAGCAGGCTTCCCGCGAGCAGGGAGCCCGCTGTGGGGCTAGATCCTGCGATTCCGGGATCATGACCTGAGCCGAAGGCAGTCGCTTAACCAACTGAGCCACCCAGGCGCCCCATAGAAGCATTTTTAGTAAAAAGAAAGAGAAACCAGGAAAGGAGGAAATCTGAATAAATATTCAAATATTTTATATTCGAATAAAGAAATACCAGAAATATAAAAAACTAATGAAAATGGTTACTAAAAATCAACTTGCGGGGCGCATTGGTTGATTCCATAAATCAACTTCATTTTGATGATTAAAAATACCCAAATTGGTGGTATCTTTGTAAGATTCCCTTTTTATTTGTTAAAAGGGAATATAGTCCATTGTATTCTTCTAATAAATTTTCCCTGTGGGGAAAATGTGAACAGAAACACATCCTCTGTAGCCCAATTTCCTCCTCCACTCTAATTGGCCAAGCAATAGAAAAAGACAGGCATTGGGGCGCCTGGGTGGCTCAGTTGGTTGGGCAACTGCCTTCGGCTCAGGTCATGATCCTGGAGGCCCAGGATCGAGCCCCACATCGGGCTCCCTGCTCAGCGGGAAGCCTGCTTCTCCCTCTCTCACTCCCCCTGCTTGTGTTCCCTCTCTCAGCTGTGTTTCTCTCTGTCAAATAAATAAAATCTTTAAAAAAAAAAAAAAGAAAAGAAAAGAAAAGAAAAAGACAGGCAATAAGAGGAGACTAGCAAATAATCAGCACAATCACTCGGTGTACTGCACAAAAAGGCGACCCACTTCATAACTCAAAATCAGAAGGAATAGATTTTAAAATACCTGTTTTCTCTGTTCAGCACCCACAGTTTTCCCAGGGGAGTGGTTTCCAAGTTGCTTATTCTCTTGAGATTCATGATTCTCTCCTTTAAGTCTTTCAACCTTAAATACAAAAGTACTTTAAATACGAGAGGATGGGGTTGGGGAGATGGTTTGCGTTGTTTTTAAAAGATACAAGTAATACCTGAATACGGCCTTCATGAAAGCATTTCAAACAACATATAGCTATATAGAGGAGAAAGTGAAATTTTCCTTCACATAACCTTACCCCACAATCCCATTTCCCTTTCCAGAAGCGTAACGTTGTTTAGGATAGACCCTTCTTGAATTTTATCATGTATGTGTGTGTATGTATGAAATATATAAGTATATGTTGGTATTAAAAATGTGAATGTAAGAAGACTAAGGCAACTTGAACATTGTTGTTTACTCATTCTTTTTAGGGCTGCATTTTTAAAATAATGATAAAATATATATAATGCAAAATTTACCATGTCGACCATTTTCAAGTGCACAGTTCAGTAATAAGTACATTCTAATTATTACACAACCTTACTCATTCTTTTTAGGGCTGCACTTTTAAAATAATGATAAAATATATATAATGCAAAATTTACCATGTCGACCATTTTCAAGTGCACAGTTCAGTAATAAGTACATTCTAATTATTACACAACCATCACCCTCATTCATCTCCAAAATGCTTTTCATCGTGCAAAACTGAAACTCTATGCCCATTAAACAAGAATTCCCTATTCTGTCCTTTTCTCCTCCCAGCCCCTGGCAACCACCATTCTACTTTCTATCTCTATGATTCTGGCTACTCTAAGTACCTCATAAAAGGGGAATCATAAACTATTTGTCCTTTTCTGAATCACATTTCAATTTACATAGTATCTTCAAGTTTCCTCCACGTTGCAGCACAGATGGGAATCTCCTTCCTATTTAAGGCTGAATAATATCCCATTGTATAGTCCACATTCTGTTTATCTATTCATCCCTCAAAGGATACTTGACTTGCTTCAGCCTTTAGGCTATTGTGTTCACTGCTATGGACACCTGTGTGCAAATATCTGTTCAAGTCCCTGTTTTCAGTTCTTTGGGTATAGACTCAGAAGCAGAATTGCTTGATCAAATGGTGATTCTACATTTACTTTTTAGAGAAAGTGCCGTGCTCGTTCCTATACCTACTGCAGCATCATTTTTCTTTCCCAACAACAATGCACAAGAGTTCCAATTTCTCCATATTACCATCAACGTGTGTTATCTTCTGTCATTTTGATAAAAGCCATCCTAATGGGATTTACTCATTCTTGCAACAAAATTACTTGAGCACTTAGTATATGCCAGGTGTCGTGTGAGAGGCTAGAGATATGATTGTAAAATGAATATAAACTAAAACTGAAGAGACATATATCCAGAACTTGGAAGTACATATTAAAAATCAATAAATTAGTAAAAAGTAATTGTTCAAAAATGTGACCCAACTCAAACTTATCCGATAAAATAGAGAAATAATTTCTACTCAGGGAATTAAGTATTAATTATTACCTAAATCTTTATTAAAAAGAAAAGATCTTGGGGCACACAGGTGGCTCAGTCATTAAGAGTCTGCCTTTGGCTCAGGTCATGATCCCAGAGTCCCGGGATCAAGCCCCACATCAGGCTCCCTGCTAGGCGGGAAGCCTGCTTCTCCCTCTCTCACTCCTCCTGCTGTGTTCGCTCTCTAGCTATGTTTCTCTCTGTCAAATAAATAAATAAAATCTTTTAAAAAATATTTTAAAAGAAAAAATCCTAAATTGACATAATATCAGTAACATTACTATTTAGCATGGGTAGTTAAAATGTATAAAACATAAATACTGATAGACTGCACCTAGGTCAGAGTATGGCATCTCTCTGGGATACTCAGTCACCAGGATCAGTCCTCAAACACTATATGTATGTAGTGCTCTAGCTGCTGATTGTTATTTTATACACATTTAAATACATTCTAAGAACAAATTACATTAAACAACTTACCACTTCTCGAAACACTTTTTTTTTCTGAGTCAAGTGATCGAACCCGATTTCTTAAAGCCAGAATTTCCTTATCCAGTCCCTGATTGTGTTCTCTTGCTTTCTGTAGGTCAACAGACTCTAAAACAGAAAATTTCGATTTGAGGGACTAACTTTAAAAACAAGGACGTGCTGTTTCCTGTCCCCTCATCGGTCCTACCTTGTTTCTGCATATGTGACTGTCTGCACAGGGAGCTGCCGCACTCTCAAATCCGGTTCTAGAATACTCTACCAACCTATCGAAACAGAACGGAATTTTTTTATTTCTCACACCACACTAATGAGCTGGATTTTTGAGAAGAGGATTTCCAGCAATAGAGGATCCCCAAGGAATTGCACCGTTAAAGCAGTGGAGCCTACCTCCTAAAAGTTATACAACTGAAAAAATTATCTTCCCATCTTGCTTGTGATCCTGTCTCTCTTACACACCACATATACTCCTAGACATTTCTACTCAGCAACAGTAGGGCTGCACAGATGACAAGTGATGAATCATGAGCAATGAATGGACAGATTTTCCTAGCTAAATCAAGTTCATGCATCCGAACCATCTTTCTGCCTGCAGCGCAGCCCATAAAATGGTAGTCTGCCCTCAGTTTAGCACTGCACGGTAGGACCTGCTCTTACCGTTACCGTTTCCAGTGCTCATCAGTTTCAATATTGCAAGCTTGCTACCTGAGACTTTCCTGAATTTGTCACGGTTTCATTTGAGCTACTTCCTCTCATATTTCTCTTATTTTTCTTCTGCTGCTTTAAAGTCTCCTTTGTTTTCCTTCTTCATCGCCTGTTCTGTATTAATTACTCCTTGTGTTTTTTTCTTTCCTCGTTTTTTCTTTTTTCCCCTTCCTATTTTCTTTTCTCTCTTAGCATGTAATTTTTTTAATATTAGAAAAGTGCTGAAAACATACCAGAAAGAAAAAAATCATTCACAGTCCCATCCTAAATGTGTGAGTGGGTATGTGTATATATAGTAAAAGAGATGCAGCTTTTTGCCCATGCATTTTTTTAAGGAGATTTAAACAATGCTACATAATCTGTCTGCAATTTTACTACTTGTGAATATGTCATAGATGTCTTTACAAGACAATCCTTATAAAGTCACTTTCCATTTCTCATTTGGAACTATTTTTAGATTAGTTTTACTGGTCCTTGCTCTTCCTACAAATGAAAACTTAATATATGTATTTTTTCTGTCAGGCTCCTTTTGTTCAATATATATTTTGGGTATTCCATCTGTCATGTCGATAATTTATTCTTCTCTACTCTTTAGTCCATCTTATTCATATACCACTTATTAATATATCAGTCTTCATCCAGTCTCTCATTTTGTTCTGCACTGTGCATCACTGTCCAAAATGTGCCATAATGTGAGTCACTTTTCCCCTACTGAAGAAGATTCAGGCATGTTGCCAATACTTTACAGTTACAAATAATTCTAAAGTCATTAGCCTCGTTTATCAATCTTTAGGCATTTATGACATTATTTCCAAAAAATAAATCCCCAGAAATGGGACAGCTGGATCAGAGAATATGTGCATTTAGAAAATTTAATAGATATCGCCAAATTACTCTCTACTTATTTTTTTATAATTTTTAAAAGATTTTATTTATTCATTTGGGAGAGATCAAGAGACAGAGAGAGCACAAGCAGAGGGAGAAGCAGAGGGAGAGGGAGAAGTGGAATCTCCGCTAAGCTGGGAGCCTGACGTAGGGCTTGATCCCAGGACCCTGAGATCATGACCTGAGCTGAAGGCAGGCACTTAACCAACTGAGCCACCCAGTCATCCCCCAAGTTACTCTTTAAAAAGACTGCACAGAGTTACATTTTGTGCAATGACACTGTCCATTTCTCCACACTGAATGTTATCAGAATTTCAATTTTCATAAATCTTAAAAATGCTTTTGAATAATGGTTTGTTGTAAACAGCAATTTATTTATTTTAGAGAGAGAGTGGGGGAGGATCATAGAAAGAGGGAGAGAGTAACCCAAGCAGATTCTACACTACCTACAGAGCCTAATGCAGGGCTCAATCCCACAACCCTGAGATCAGGCCTGAGCCGAAACCAAGAGTAGCACACAACCAACTCCACCACCCTGGTGTCCTAAATAATGACCTGTTTTTTTTTTAATTTATAAAAATTTATTTGACAGAGAGAAACACAGCGAGAGAGGGAACAGAAGCAGGGGGATTGAGAGAGGGAGAAGCAGGTTTCCCGCTGAGCAGGGAGTCCAATGCAGGGCTCGATCCCAGGTCCCTGGGATCACGACCTGAGCCGAAGGCAAACGCTTAACGACTGAGCCACCCAGGTGCCCCAATGACCTGTTTTAAATGCAAAATTGTTTTGCTGGTCAAAAATGGAATATAGGCTTTAGGTTAGAAAGAAAAACTACAGTTATGTTCAAAGTGAATATGTTTATCTAACCCTTATCCACCACCCCGACCCAAAATAATATTGTTATTACTTGGTAAATATTCTTCAGAATATTTTATATGCATATTTTTCAGACAAGGGTTGTATTAAAAGTCTTTAACAACTGCTAAAGTATGGGCCCTCACCTATAAGAACATAGCTCCAGAGAAGAGTTCTAGAGAATTACCAAGTATTATCCCTTTAATGGTTGGGAAGACAACAGAGGAGAGGAGCTGGGGCAGTGGAGGTAGGTGGTGGACAGCTGAAGGCCTCCGGGCAGCAGCTATTTATAACATAAACAAAATTACACCAGTGTCTTCACAATTTCATTGCCATACATCAATGTGTACCACCTCATAGCAGTTGTGTGAACATACGCACACAGACACACATACCCAAAAGCAAAAACCAGAATAGCATTATACCACATGTATTATTCTACAAGTTGCTTTTTTCATTTGATAATATATCATAGACACCTATTTCACGTCTGCACACATAGATCCTAGGTCCTTATTAATAGAAACACAGTCACTTAGTTAACCAATCCACTGTGGATAAATATAACTTAATTTTGTGACCCCTAAAAGCTACTTCTTACTCTCTGTACTTTTACAAGTTCTTCTATAGTCACTAGTAATAATGTAGTATCTTTGTCTGGTTCTAATATCAAGATAATGCTGACCTCTTAAAAGTTGGGAAGTATTCTGGCTTCTTCAATTTTCTGGAATAGTTTATGTAAAATTGGTATTATTATTTCTTAATTTTTTTTTTTTTTTAGAATTCACTAGTGAAGTCATCTGAGCCTAGAGTTCTCTTCAACAGATTCAATTCCTTTGGCAGATTTCTTCTTGAGTGACGCTTGGTAGTTTGTCTTTGATTGAATGTGTTCACGTCATACAAGTCATCAAATTCAGTAGCATAAAGTTGTTCAAAATATTTCCTTATTATCTTTTTGGTCTGTAGAAATGTTCTTTCTGTCATTTCTTGTAATAGGTGATTTATTGTTTTTTCTCTTTTCTTCCTGGTCAATCTAATTAGAAGTTTACCAGTGTTATTGATTCTTACAAAGAACCACTCTTGGTTCCATAATTTACTTTCTTGTGGTTCTGTCTTTAATTTTATTGATGTCAACACTTATATTTAATACGTCTTTCATTTCACTTACTTTGGCTAGGTTTTTAAGGTGAAAGGTTGGATCACTTTGAGTCCTTTCTCAATTTCTGGTATAAGCATTAAATGGTTATAATTTATAACATAATTCTGTTATTGATTTTTATTTTAATTCTGTAACAATCAGAGAACACAATTTGTGTGGTTTCAATTCTTCCATAGAAAGTTGTTTTATGGCTCAGTACAGCCTCTCCTTGTGAATGTTCCATAGTGTACTCGAAAAGAACCTGTGATTTGTTGGTATTTCTTATAATGATCAATTTGGTCACATTGGTTGGTACTATTCTTAAGTCTTTATCCTTACTGATTTTGTTTTCTTGTTTTATCAGTTACTAAGAAAGCAGTGTTCATGCTATAATTGTATTCATACATTTTTGAAAAGAAGGGTTAATATTATGCAGTCATCAGAAAATAAAATTTTGCCATTTACAATGACGTGGATGGAATTAGAGGCTGTTATGCTAAGGGAAATAAGTCAATCAGAGAAAGATAACTATAATATGATCTCACTGATATATGGAAATTAAGAAACAAAACAGAGGCTCATGGGGAAGAAAGGAAAAAATAAAACAAGATGAAACTAGAGAGAGAGAAACCGTAAGAGACTCTTAACCATAGGAAACAAAGAGGGTTGTTGGAGGGGAGGGGAGTGGGGGGATGGAAAACTGGGTGATGGACGTGCAGGAGGGCACGTGATGTAATGAGCACTGGGTGTTATACAAGACTGAAGAATCACAGACCTGTACCTCTGAAAACAATAAAACATTACATGTTAATTAATTGAATTACAATAAAAAGTAAAAAAAGAAACAGGGACAAAGATCAAATATATATTTCTTATTATAAATCACAACATCACTGGGAAAACATAGTTTTAGAATTATTTAAAATGGGTAATATGCTATGGACGCTGGGAAACAAACTGAGGGTTTCAGAGGGGAGAAGGGTAGGGGAATGGGTTAGCCTGATGACGGGTATAAAGGAGAGCACGTGTTGCAATGGGCACTGGCTGTTATATTCAAACAACTAATCATGAAACACTACATCAAAAACAAAGTACTGTATGGTGACTAACATAAGATAATTAATGAATTAATCAATTAACTAACTAATAAAATGGGTGACATGTTTTTATTTTTGTAGTTGCTACCATCACAGCACTCAAATTCTGTTGTATTATTTATACAGGTGGTAGCATTTTTACATAGTCAAACTAGGGTCAGATTAACTAATTCACCATGAATTCCAAGCCTGTTGGCTTCCGGGTAAACAAGTATGTGTGAGGTATTGTTAAATTCATCATAAGGTGTCTTGATCTCAGTGGTAAAATATATATTATTTGTATTGACCACAGGTTTTGGAATCAGATATATATGGGTTCAAATACCAGGTCAACATTACTTAATTCATTAATATTTAATGTAGCTATTCAATAACTCACTTAACCTTGTCATAACTCTGCTTCTTTGTTTATGAAATGCGAAGAATAATAATAATACTCATTACTTGGAATTGCTGTGAGGATTAGAGTTCATACATATAAGGCACCTGTTACTTAGTAAACAGTAAGTGGTGGTAGAAGTTATAGTAGGTAGAATAAGTAATAACAGTGGCAATAGTGCTTTATTACTATTATTAAAGAAGATATTATGTTAAAACATGGATAATATACTCATGTCATTGTTTAATGTATATCAAACATTATATCTGTTAACATGCATGGCTCACCATGTTCTTTCAGCTTTGTCAATTTTTCTTTCAATTTCTCAATTTCTAGCTGAGCCTTCTCAAGCACAGAAATCTAAAGAAAACAGCAAATATTTCTGTAAGGATCAAATGGTTAGTGTAATGATCAAATTTAAAATTATTCTATTCCTTTGGAACACTCCCTTTCTGCTGATTGTCCTTTGAACTTCTACATAAATGTGACTTCTAGGAAACTTTTCCAGACTCCTTCTTTTAGTGTTCCTACTGCACCCTATTATTATTCCTGATTATGAAATCTCATATTTGTTTCCCTAACTAGAGTCCATGTTGAAGAGCTTGGACCACTAAGCATGGTACTATCAGCTTTAATTACACTCAGAAATACTTAAAATTAATTCCCACAATTAGTAACATTTAGAATTTTACCAGTAGTGGGGTGCCTGGGTGGCTCAGTTAGTTGAACATCCAGCTCTTGATTTTGGCACAGGACATGATCTAAGGGGCATGAGATCAAGCCCAACATCAGGCTCTGCATTCAGCAAGGATTCTACTTGATATTCTCTCTTCCTCTCCCTCTACCCCTCCCCCTGCCCCATATGTGTGCTCTCTCTAAATAAAATCTTTTTTTAAAAACGGATTTTATCAATAATGCCAGAAATACCAAGACAATAAAATTTCAGGAAATACCTTTTGATACCATTCAAGAATTATATGAAGATGGCAGAATGGTATAGGGCAAGAACATGGGGCATTGGAGTCAATTGGATTTGGGTTCTCTAATCTAGGTTTTATCAGTTTGCCTCCTGGGATCTAGTCATTACCAGTGATATGTTTGGTGGTTTCCTATGTCAGGATGAAGAACTTCCCAGAAATAAGAGACTAACGTGAACCTTATAAGAGATCATTCCTAATCACAAAGTAAATATAAGAGCACAATTGTGCGTGTTTTATTATTACCCCCCCAAACACTCAATTCTTTGGAGTAAATCACAGTTTAATCTACCAAATTCAGCTAAAATTATATTCCTGACTATAACAACATTATAACTGCCACTACTGCCAACAGAAGCAGCTACTAGTGTCAGATATATTAACATGATAATAAATCTTCAAGGTAATTATTAGCATTCCCATTTTATAGATAAGATAAGGGAAGGCTCAGAAAAATTAAGCGACTTGCTCAGTGTCACACAATTTCTAAACAGTAAAGCTGGGATCAGCACTCAGGTCTGTTTGAGTACACTGTGCCAGAAGTGTGAGAATAGCTTCTGTTTTACTGAAACAATGGTTTTCCAATGTGTTCATCTATGGAAGGAGAGGGAGTAGAATGGCAGCAGGTGGAAGGATGTTCCAGAAAGAGGGAAAGCTTAAGAAGAAGAGAGGATAGGAGAGAACATTGAGTGCTCTGGGAACTACATGTAGTCTAATATTTCTTGGGCCTACAGTGCAAAGGATTACAGGAAATGTGGGATATGAAGATGGATAGATAGGCAAGGGCCAAACCAGAAAGGCCTTAGAGAGCTCAGAATTCATTTTATAGAATAAATTTTTTATGGAAGCTGAAATTACTGAGGAGGTGATTGAGAAGTTCTGCAAACATCTGATTTGATTTCAACTTAAAATAACCCAAATAACCTATTTTTACAGTAACACCTATAGCCAATATATCATATACTGAACTTAAATATATCAGAGACCAACAAATGCATTAACTCATGTTGCCAGGTTAGCTTCTCCTGCCATGTTTATGCAGATATTTAAAAATCATAGCTCTCCATCATGATTTTTAAACTGGCAATATTTCTAAAACTCTGTTGGCTGTAAGTTTCTGAGACCTCTCCACTGTTTGGCAGTTTTACTTTCTATTTCTTTAGTGGTTACCCTAGATATTTTCTTGGAACTTTTTTACTATGGAAAATTTCAAACACATGTAAAAGTAGTTAGAACAGTTATGGAAATACCTATATCTATCATCCAGCTTCTAACAATTATCAAGCCATAGATAATCTTGTTTCATTTACATCCTTAAATATTATATACTTAAATGGTTTTGAATGCTGCCTAGCAAATCATCACAAACTTAGTGACTTAAAAAGACGTCCCTCTATCAGCCAACAGTTTTGTAGATCAGGAGTCCAGCTTGGTTCTTTGTCAAGAGTCTTACGTGGCTACAATCAAGGTGTGAGGTAGGTGTGTTCCTCTCTGACGCTTCAGGAAAGACTCCATCTCCAAGCTCATTCAGGTTATGGGCTGAATTTCATCCCATGGTTGTAGGACCCAAGTGCCCATCTCCTTGCTGCTGTTAACCAGGGAGCTCTATTAGCTTTTAGAAACAACCAATATTCTCTGCCACACAGTCTCCTCCATCTTCAAAGTCAGCAAAGAAGAATTTCCCTTACACTGAATCCTTCTCACACTTTGAGTATCTTTCACCAGGAAAAGACTAACCCCTTTTAAGGGCTGATCAGGTCAGTCTCACCCAGGACAATCTTTCTTAAAGGCAACTGATTTGGGGCCTTCCCCACATCTATAAAGGCTCTTCACAGGAGCATCTATATTGTATTTGGTTGAATAACTGGGAAAAGGTATGTGTATACCAAGTGGGATTCTTAGAGATGATCTTAGATTTCTTACCATGTTTGCTTTTGGTGCTGACCTAACATATCATTACCTAATCTAAGATCATGAAGATTTACTGTTTTCTTCTGAGAGGCTGTAGTTTTAACTCTTGCAGTTAGATTTGCAGTCAATTTTGAGTTAACTTTTGTGTGGATATTATGTAGATGCCTTTATAAAGCAAATTCCAGAAACCATATTGCTCATCTATAAACATTTCACTATATATCTCTAAAATATAAGAACTGTTTTTAATATTGATGATTATTTTAATTTATAGTTAAATTACAAGATAAGAACTCTTTTTAAAACTAAACTCCACATGTGGTTAAGGAAATTTAACAATTTCTTACATATCCAGTACATACCCACATTTCCAATTCTTTCACAAATGTTGCAAATGTGTTTGAATCAGTATCCAATAAAGGCCACACATTATAATGGGTAATAATTCCCTTAAAGTGAAAAAAAAATCTTTCTTTCAATTTGTATGTTGAAGAATACTCTGACATGAATTCTTTTTTATTGTTAAAAAATATCTTGGGCACCTGGGTGGCTCAGTGGGTTAAAGCCTCTGCCTTAAGCTCAGGTCATGATCCCAGGGTCCTGGGATCGAGGACTGCTTCAGGCTCTCTGCTCAGCAGGGAGCCTGCTTCCTCCTCTCTCTCTGCTTGCCTCTCTGCCTACTTGTGATCTCTCTCTCTCTGTCAAATAAATAAATAAAATCTTAAAAAAAAACTTATAAAAAAATCTTTGCTATTATCCAAAAAATTTTTTTTTAAGATTTTATGTTTTTATTTGACAGAAACACAGCTAGAGAGGTAGCACAAGCAGGGGGAGTGAGAGAGGGAGAAGCAGGCTTCCCACCGAGCAGGCAGCCCCATGCGGGGCTCCATCCTGGGACTCCGGGATCATGACCTGAGTGGAAGGCAGACACTTAATGACTGAGCCACCCAGGTGCCCCATTATTATCCAAAATTTTTAATTCCCATCCAAATTTTTGGATGTGATATAGAGAGAGCTAGAAAATAAACTACAGTATTTCATCCAAAATAATCATTTTGGGGGCATGTGGGTGGCTCAATCAGTTAAGCATCTGCCTTGGGCTCAGGTCATAATCTTAGGGTCCTGGGATCCAGCTCCAGCTCAGGCTCCCTGTTCAGTGGGCAGTTGGCCTCTCCTTCTCCCTCTGCCCCTCCCCCCTGCTCCTGCTCTCTCACTTTCATATAAATAAAATCTTTAAAAATAAATAAATAAATAAATAAATAAATAAATAAATAAAAGAGTTTATTGAAAGAAGTAGACTAATGGTAAACACAGTTCCCTAGAAATACATTCTTATTGAAAACTGATGACTCAAGAAGTTATACATAGGGCACATACTGGTACCAATCAATAAATTTTCTTTTTTGATACTCCATATGTTTTTAAAGGACTTGCTAATTGAGCTTCCCAATAGTCCCCCAGCACACTAACGCTGGAGACAACTTTCAGTTAATAGATTAGGATCTACCAGACTAACCAACTGCTGATGGAAGAGGGAGCTATGTGATTGTGCTCTGTTGTGTCCAAATGTAACTAAGAGGAATGTGTGTCCTGCTCTTCCTTTCTCCTTCTGTACCATAAACAGCAAAGATTGCTCCTCATCATACTCACATAGCCAAATTTCTCTAATTTTTTTAAAACTGGGTATACAGCTTGCGTACAGGAAAATCCATCCTGTTAGGTATGCAGTTCAGTGAATTTTGACAAATAAAATGGTGTACCCACCAACTCTATCAGGATATAGAATAATTGCATATTCCAAAAATTTCATTTGTGTTCACTGTCTAAAACACATTCTTAACAAAATCTCAACCCTCTTGATATTTGTTTTTAAATCCACATCAATTTGGCAGAATCATTATTGTTTTAACATTTAGCACGTTAAAGATAGGATCCAAAAGTAACCTATATACTGCATTTGATAATTGGCCCAATTTCTTAATCATTGTAAATTATAAATATAGAAAGGGGTAATTTTTAAAGTTTAAGTCTTATTTTAGAATACATTATTGATAAAGGGAAGATTTAAATATAAACAATGAAACCATAAAAGCACAATAAAACACCATAGGAATGAACACTTTCAAAAATCTTGCAGTAATATAGAAAAGGCCTTTATATATGAAAACCCAGAAGCCATACAGAATAACTCTGCAAAACCTAACTTGATAAATATTAGCATTTCTATATGGCAAAAAACTCCAACATAAAATTTATAACCAATAGAAGGCTCATAGCCATAATACATAAAAAATTAAAAAACAATTTTTTTTGACTAAGTAAATATTTATGCCCAATGTGGGACTTGAACTCATGATCCCGAGATCAAGAGTCACATGCTCTACAGACTGAGCCATCCAGGTGCCCCAGGAGTATATAAAGAATTTTTACAAATTAATAAAATATACAACCCAATAGAAAAGTGTACAAGAGGCTTAAGCAGGTAATTCACAAAATAGGATATCCAAATGAGCAAAAGCAACAGTAACAACAAATTATGGCAGGGTTTTCAATTTCATCGGCCATCAGGGACATGCAAATGAAAGCCATAACTAAATACCATGACACACTTACCAGAAAAGGCAAAGTTAGTAAGACAATACCAAATACAGACAAAGAATGTGGAGCAACCAAAATCTCATATACAACTGAGGAGAGTTTAAATTAATACAGCTATTTGGAAGACAGTATAACAGCTATCTACCAAAGTAGGAGATGCACATAATCCTTTGATTCAATAATTAGGTATATCGCAATCAGAAATGTGTTGGTATGTCCAAGAATATTCCTAGCAGCACTATCCATAATAGAGTGAAGCTGGCAGCAACATAGGTGTCCATCAACAGTAGAATGGCTAGATAAAGTACATTTATTCAGTGGACTATTATACAACCAGCATAAGTGAACAAAGTTCTGCTACATGCAGTAACATGGGCGAATCTCACAAACATAAGACTGACCAAGAAAGACAAACTAAATTTAAGAATGCATATTGCCTGCGGTCAATACTCAGAAATAGTGTGAAAAGTTAGGCTATGGTTCCTTCTGGGTAGGAGAAAGGGTGTAGACATAGAAAAAACAAAGAGGGCTCTGGAATGCTGGAAGCGTCTTGCACCCCATGATGTACACTTAAGAGTTGTGTGTGTCTGGGTAGGTATGTTATGCTTACGCTACAGCAAAAATTTCTAGACACCGTACAAAAAAGCTGGTTATCAAACTTTTATGATGTGTTTTAGATTTTATTTCTCCATGTGCTCATGTTCCACCCTGAGAAAAGATCAGTTACATTTGAAGATTCATTAGAAACGTTCCTCTGTAACCACAGCTTACCTAATTTACTCTGTTCTTTCTCCTTCCCTTGTAGCTCATCGGTGAGCCTTCGGATCTCTTTTTGGGCCATCCCTAACCTCTCCACTGCTTGTTCTGCATTTCTCTCCAGACAGTTTTGTGAAGTTTTATCTTTTTCCAGGCCTTCATTATGAGACTGAAATATAAGTGTTGTTAGTAATAAAACAAAAATTAAATGTACTCTTATAACACTGTACTATTTCCTACAAGCATTTGAAAGCTAACAAAGAAAAGCAGCAAACAATATTTAATTTGTATGTATTTCTTTTATTAAGTAAAACCATATAAAATTGGTGATATTTTATTTTTTTACCAAGAACATACATCTTCATATAGTTCAAGCTAATATATCTAAGAGTTTATGGTTGTAGGATTATAAAAAATCAAAATTTTATCATGAAAATGAGTATCATCTGGCAAAAAAAAGGAGGAAAAAAGTCTTCATGTATATGGTCCATTAAATATAGTATATAAAATGTTTTCACATAGAGTATTTCACTTAATGTCAAGATATAAACATACTCAAATCATGTTTACAGGTCCTTCTCTGCAATTATTTTCAAAGCATTTTAAAAGCTAAGAAATTCTGTATCAATTATATCTTGTTTTTGATCCCCAAAATATGTATTGCTTTATATAATAATCATACAAATATTTCTAATAGATAAGAAGGCAACCAAAATACCATCCACATAAGCAAACTACTTCTAGCATATTGGTATATATCCTTGCAGCATTTTTTATTTGTATACATTTTCACATAGTCATAATCCCAATCTATGTACTTTTCTGTCTTTTTCATTTAACATTATATGAGAAACATTCCCCCAAAAACTGTACAGATTTTGTAATGATAATTTTTAAAGGCTATATAATGTCCTATAGTGGGTGTAACATGATTTATGTAATCATTTAAACATTTGGTAGATTCTAATTTTTGCTACTTAAAATCCTATTTTGATATACAGTTTCATCCACATACATTTATCTTGGGTTACTTCCTGTGCTTAAATACCTAGCATATACTTTATTTACTGGATTTAGCACTTAATAACATTTCCCCAGATCAAAAATCTTAATTCCATGAAGGTAATTGATTATACTTAAAATAATGTGCTATATTTATTAAAGGACTACGCAAAGTAAAGGGCTCCTTTACTTTGTGAATTTTCAAGTGAAAAGTGAATTTTCAAAGGATATAACATACATTGATTGTTTAAATTTTGATACGTTCAATAAAAATCAGCTATTAATTTTTCTTCCCAAATCTTTATGATATATTTATACTTTTATGCATAATTTTATAATCTTCTCTGCATGAATCTATATTTTAATATATTCAGATAAAATACTTGTTTAAAGCTAATGTATAATTAGCTGCTATTATTAAGCAAAGGATTCTTTTTTTTTTTAACCTCACTCAGATTTTTTTCAGGCTGCTGCACAGATTCCTGATATTTCCCATATTCTCTTTGCAAAGACTGGTGGATTTGTTCAAATTTCTCCTAAATAAATAATGAGATAAATGAAGCTTACATCAGTCAGCCTTCATAAATAAGAACATCATTAAAAAATTTTTTTAGAGAAAAAAAAAAAAGGAGCACAGTCCAATCCATTTTATGAGGTTAGGCCACACATTTTCAATGAGACAATATCACACCCAAGGGAGTGAAAATTGGTTCCTATGGGGACAGAAAAATCTTATTCTTTTTATATACGAAGCATGATATGCCTACAGTGTATAGAACTCTACAGTAGTGTTAAAATTTCATGTGTGAGGGGTACCTGGGTGGCTCAGTTGTTAGGGATCATGATCCCAGAGTCCCGGATCGAGTCCCACATCGGGCTTCCTGCTTGCCTGCTTCTCTCTCTCCCAGTCCCCTGCTGCATTCCCTCTCTAGCTGTGTTTCTCTCCGTCAAATAAATAAATAAATAAAATCTTTAGAAAAAAAATTTCATGGGTGAGTGATTAGGAAAAATTACCTAAAAAGTCTCATTAGAGAGGCAATAATGAAAAATGATTGGCTAACACTGGCTAGCCAAATCTTGAGATTAAAACCGAACAAAGAGGGCGCCTGGGTAGCTCAGTGGGTTAAAGCCTCTGCCTTCGGCTCAGGTCATGATCTTGGGGTCCTGGGACTGAGGCCCATATCGGGCTCTCTGCTCCATCAGGTTCTCTGCTAGGCAGAGAGCCTGCTTCCTCCTCCCTCTGTGCCGTCTTCTCTGCCTACTTGTGATTTCTCTCTGTCAAATAAATAAATAAAATCTTAAAAAAAAAAAAACAAAGATAACAGGAGAAAAAATCACAGGGCAATCTTCTTATTCATAAACATAGATTAAAAATCTTAAATTTTATCAAATCTAATCTAATGATATCTAGAAAGGATAACATATCATGAACAAGTTGGATTTATCCTAGCAATGCAACATGGGTTTAACATTAGAAAAACAAATCAACAAAATTCTCCTATTAACAGATTCAAGTTCTAAATTATTTAATCATCAATAGTTACAAAAAATAGTTTATAATATTCACCACTGGTTCCTAATAAAAACTGTTAGCAAACTAGTAATAAGAGGACAAATAATAAATAAACGGTATCATTTGAAACAAAACCTTCAGCAAACATCATACATAATAGTGACTCACTGAATGCCTTCTATGATATTAATAACAAAATGATAATACTACTAATAATACTAATTTCAAGATAACAGTAAAGAGCCTAGCCAATATAAGGCAAGAAAAAGAATTAAATGGAATAAGTGCTGAAAAGGAAGAAACAAAAGTATCGTTATTCTCAGATAATATGATTGTACAGGTAGAAAATATTTTAAATCTTCAAAAAAATTATTAAAAGGAATAAGAGGGGTGCCTGGCTGACTCAGTCAGTGGAACACATGACTCTTGATCTCAAGGTTGTGAGTTCAAGCCCCACGTTCAGTGTGGAGTCTACTTAAAAAAATAAATTAATGAAAATAAAAAGCAAAAAGTATTTTACAAATAAATAAGTAAAATGAATAAGAAATTTTAGCAACAATGTTAGGTGTCGGTCAGTATATAAAATAATTATACTTTCAAATACCAGCAACAGATAGTTAGAAAATTCAATTCTTTTTAAAAAGATAGCATTTGCTATTAATAGCCTCCAAAAATATGAAGTATCTAGGAATAAACAACAACAGTGTCAAATTTTGTGGGGGGAATCATAAAACTTTACTTATATACATGAAAAAATACATGGATATTCCACCATCACAGATCACAGCAATATTTTAAGATAGTAAATTCCTCTTAAACTGATTCCATACAACCCCAAACCAAAATCCCAGATTTTATAATAACATGAGTCAGAATGTTACTCTTCCCTTTTAAAATTATTTAG
>PITA01017530.1:0-43032 GCA_004023965.1 Spilogale gracilis | reverse complement strand
TAATTTGGGTTAGCAAGGGGTACGTGATGAGTTGCACGCTCACAGTCTTATGGAATTTCTTTAGGTCTCTGTAGGGCTTGAGGGGGCTGGGTAACTGCCTGCCCGTTGCTAGGCTTAGATAACAGGAGGCTTAGATAACAGGAGGAGGGTCTGCTCTGACATTCTGGAGGGTGGGGGAGCCGTTACAGTATCCTTTCAATGTCAGTGTCACTAGAGAGCCATGAAAGCATAAATGTGCAAGTGGCTAATTTAATGGTGGGCAGGTCAGTGAAGGAAAGCATCTTATAGAATGTGACAGCTGAATTGATAATTGTGGGCTGGGTGGGATTTTGCCAAGTAAAATCTTGCAGAAAGAAAGTGAGGACGAGGTGTGGGGGCTTGTTTTCAAGGCACCAGAAGTTTTTCCATGACTAATCAGTTCCTGACATCTATGGAACGATTAACTATGCAGCCTTATCATTTTTAATTGTGTGCTTTCTTTTAGAGCTGGTATCCTTTTGACTCAGGTAACCTATTTTTAGATTCTGCTTTATATTATTAATAATTACATCAGAAAATGAACTTCATAGAAATTAAATGTCTTTTTATTTCTTATCTATAATTAGCTACGATGTGAGCATGCAAGATACCTTCAAAATCTACTTTATTGAAGGATATTTTGGGTGGATCTAAGTGTATTCAAGGAAAGGCAAGTCTGTAAGACCATATGGAAATGTTTTCATTGATTTTAAATTTTCAGGGATGCCTGAGTGGCTCAGTTAGTTAAGTGTCTGCCTTTGGCTCAGGTCATGATCCCAGGGTCCTGGGATCGAGTCCCACATTGAGTCAAGTCCCGCACTGGGCTTCCTGCTTGGCAGGGAGTCTGCTTCTCCCTCTGCCTCTGCCTGCCATCTCTCTCTCTCTCTCTCTCTCTCTCTCTCTCTCTCTCTCTGATAAATAAATAAATAAAACCTTTAAATTTTAGAAATTTATCTATTGAGTCCAATGACTCAGTTATAGTCTTTTTTTTTAAGATTTTATTTATTTATTTGCAGAGAGAGAGAGAGATCACAAGTCGGCAGAGAGGCAGGCAGAGAGAGAGGAGGAGGAAGCAGGCTCCCTGATGAGCAGAGAGCCCGACGCGGGATTCGATCCCAGGACCCTGAGATCATGACCTGAGCTGAAGGCAGAGGCTTTAACCCACTGAGCCACCCAGGCACCCCAGTGATAGTCTTATATACTAAATATATAATGGGAAGGATGAGGTATATAGAACTTCTTTCTTCAGAAAGATATACTTTTTATTGTTTTCTTGTTATGAGTGTTTTCAAAGTGCAAACTTCTGAATTTAGTGTTATTCCTTTTTGGGGGAAAGGAAATGTTAACACGTGTGTGTGTGTGTGTGTGTGTGTGTGTGTGTGTGTGTGTTTGTAAAAGCATAAGAAAAGAAAAGCATAGAGAAAGGTGAGGAAAACATAGAGAAACATATATATATAAATTCTCTGGTTCCCTGGGGATGCAGAGGGGGAATATTACGGAAAAGGTGAATGAGGAGAAGGAATGAAAGAAGATGATGTGTTTCTTTCCTTTTTTTTTTTTTTTTTTAAGATTTTATTTACTTATTTGAGAGAGGTAGGCAGAGAGGCAGGCAGAGAGAGAAAGGAGGAAGCAGGCTCCCTGCTGAGCAGAGATTTGATCCCAGGACCCTGAGATCATGACCTGAGCTGAAGGCAGAGGCTTTAACCTGCTGAGCCACCCAGGGGCCGGATATGTTTCTTGTTGTATGTTTGTGTTGTTTTGCTACAGTGATAACTGTTGTGATGGTTAGTTTTCTGTATTGACTGGATCATGAAGTGCCCAAACATTGGTTAATATTCTGGGTGTTTGGGGATAAGATTAACGTTTGAGGCATCTATGAAAACCCCACAGTTAAAATCACACTTAATAGAGGATGACTGAAAGCTTGCATCTCTAAGGTCAGGAGCAAGGAAAACACATCTGCTCCCATCGCTGCTGTTCAGTATTGTAGTGAGGATGCCAACCAGGGAAATTAAACAATAAAAGGAGTAAAAATCATCTGGGTTGGAGAAGAAGAGGCAAAACTATATTTGCATATGACATGATCTTGTATATAGAAAATCCTAAGGAATCCACATACAAAAATTATAGCTAATAAACAAGTTCAGTGAAGAAGAAGGATACAGCAATATACAAAAATCTATTGTATTCCTATATATTGACAATGGACAATCCAAAAGTGAAAAGTAACAAAACCATTCCATTTAAAGAGCATCAAAAATAATAAAACCACATAGGAATAAACTTAAGAGAGGTAGTACAAGGGGCGCCTGGGTGGCTCAGTTGGTTAAGCGACTGCCTTCGGCTCAGGTCGTGATCCCGGAGACCCGGATTGAGCCCCACATCGGGCTCCCTGCTCGGTGGGAGGCCTGCTTCTCCCTCTCTCATTCCCACTGCTTATGTACCCTCTCTGGCTGTGTTTCTCTCTGTCAAATAAATAAAATCTTAAAAAAAAAAGAAAAAAAAAGAGAGGTAGTACAAGACATATACACTGAATACTACAAAGTGTCATTAAAAGATATTTAAAAGGGCCTTAAATTTGGAAAAGCACACCATATTCATGAATTGGGAGACTAACTGTTAAGACTGCAACATTTCCCAAGCTGCTCTACAGATTCAGTTCAATTTCTGTCAAAATTCCAGATAGTTTTTTTTTTTGAGAAATGGGCAAACTGATCCTAAAAGTTCCATGAAAATGCAAGGGATTCAGAATACCAACACAAAATTGAAAAAGAAGAATAAAGTTGAAGGACTCATGTATCCTGATTTCAAAATTACATCAAAGTTACAGCAGTCGGGGTGCCTGGGTGGCTCAGAGGGTTAAACCTCTGCCTTCAGCTCAGGTCATGATCTCAGAGTTCTGGGATCGAGCCCTGCATCGGGCTTTCTGCTTGGTCGGGAGCCTGCTTCCCGCCCCCCCGCCTGCCTCTCTGCTTATTTGTGATTTCTCTCTCTGTCAAATAAATAAATAAATAAAATCTCAAAAAAGAAAACTATAAAAAAAGTGTTAAAAAAAAGTTACAGCAATCAAGTAAGTGCATTTTGGCATGAGAATTATATAGATCAGTGGAATAAAAATGAGAGTCTAGAAATAAACCCATATATTTAAGTCAATTGATTTTAAGATAATTCAATGAAGAAAGAATAATATCTTCAATAAATATCACTGGGGCAACAAGAGAGTCACAAGGAAAAAAAATGAAGGTGGGTCCTTACTTGACATCAGATACAAAAAATCATTAAAAAATTAATTCAAGGGACGCCTGGGTGGCTCAGTTGGTTTAGCGACTGCCTTCAGCTCAGGTCATGATCCCGAACACCCGGGATCGAGTCCCACATCGGGCTCCCTGCTCGGCAGGAAGCCTGCTTCTCCCTCTCTCCCTCCCCCTGCTTGTGTTCCCTCTCTGGCTGTGTTTCTCTCTGTCAAATAAATAAAATCTTTAAAAAAAAAAAAAAAAAAATTAATTCAAAATGGGTCAATGACTTAAACATTAGAGTCAAAACCATAAAACTTTTAGAAGAAAGTGTACAAGTAAATCTTCATAACCTTGGCAATGGATTCTCAGATATGACACCAAACCTATGAGCAACAAAAGAAAATATAGAAGGCACCTGGGTGGCTCATTTGTTAAATGTCTGCCTTCGGCTCAGGTCATGATCCCAGGGCCCTTGGAACTGAGGCCCGCATGGGGCTCCCTGCTCCAGAGGAAGACTGTTCTCCCTCTCCTACTCCCTCTGCTTGTGTTCCCTCCCTCGCCTGCTGGTCTTTCTCTGTCAAAAAAATAAATAAAATCTTTAAAAAAAAAAAAAGAAGGAAAGAAAATATGGATAAATTAGACTTCATCAAAACTAAAAACTTTTGTGTTTTTTTTTTTTTTTTAGAATTTTATTTATTTGACAGAGAGAAACACAGCCAGAGAGGGAACACAAGCAGGGGGAGTGAGAGAGGGAGAAGCAGGCTTCCCGCCAAGCAGGGAGCCCGATGTGGGGCTCGATCCGGGTCTCCGGGACCATGACCTGAGCCGAAGGCAGTCGCCTGACCAACTGAGCCACCCAGGCGCCCCAAAACTTTTGTGTTTTAATGGATTCTACACAGAAAGTGAAAAGACAACCCATATAATGGGAGAAAATATTTGCAAAATATATTATGTATGTATGTTTGAATGTATCTATCTATATCTCAATTACTCAATAATAAAAGACAACCCAACTAAAAACTGAGTAAAATATGTAAATAGACCCTTCTCCAAAGAATATACCTAAGTGGCCCATAAACATAAGAAAAGATGTTTAGCATCATTAGACATTAGGAAAATGCAAATCAAAAACAATTATCATGGGGCCCCCTACCTGACTATGTGGGTGGAGCCTGGGACTTTTGACCCTGGGGTTGGGAGTTCAAGCCCCACATTGGGTGTAGAGATTTCTTAAATAGAAAAAAAAAACTATAATATCACTTTCTACCCCCTAGGACGGCTGTAATAAAAAAATATAATCACAAGTGTTGATGACGATGTGAAGAAATTGGAAACGTCATATACTGCTTGTGGGAATGTAAAATTGTTCGGTCACTTTTTTTATAAAATAAATTCTTTAGTCAAAACTAGTTTACACTTTGACACTTAAGGCTTCACCAGGATAAATCTGTACCAATTAAAATTGTATTAAGGACCAAGCAGATAATGACGGCTTATATAATGTAATGGCAAGAGGCCTTGCAAAATAGGGGAGCCAACTTCCATGGTAAGACCTCAAGCAGTTTGGCAGTTCCTCAAGAAGTTGACTACAGGGGCGCCTGGGTGGCTCAGTTGGTTAAGCGACTGCCTTCGGCTCAGGTCATGATCCCGGAGACCTGGGATCGAGTCCCACATCAGGTTCCCTGCTTGGCGGGAAATCTGCTTCTCCCTCTCTCACTCCCCCTGCTTGTGTTCCCTCTCTCGCTGTGTTTCTCTCTGTCAAATAAATAAATAAAATCTTTAAAAAAAAAAAAAAAAAAAAAAAGAAGTTGACTACAGCCTTATCATCTTGATACGATATAGTGATCCCATACCTAGGTGTGCACCCAAGAGAGTTGAAAATATATGTCCACACAAAACTTACATGAAGGCTCATAGCAGCAGTACTCATGACAGCCGAAAGGTGGCAGCAACCCAAATTTCCATCAACGGTTGGATAAATAAAATGTGGTACATCCACACAATGGAATATTACTTGGTGAGAAAAAGAGAAGGAAAGGAAAGAAAGACAGAGAATGAAATGAAGGACTCTTCTACAAGGTGGGTGAACCTCAAGAAACAATACGCTAAATGAAAGATACCAATCACCAAAGTCCAACATAGCCAAATCCACGGAGGCAGAAAGCGGATGAGTGGTGGCCCCAGAAATCAGGGAGAAGAGGGGGTGGGGACTGATCGCTAACAGGTACCCGGTTTCCTTGGGGGTGATGAAAGTATTTTGCATTTAGGTTATTATTGCATAATACTGTAACCATACTAAAAACCACCAAATTGTGCACTTTAAAAACAAAGTGATCGTTTTCTCATATTAATTTTCTCAGCGAACAGTTGGATAATGCCAGGGAAATAACATGCAGCACTCAGTTAGTATAATGAAAACTGCAGGGGGCACCTGGGCGGCTCAGTCATTAACTGTCTGCCTTTGGCTCAGGTCATGATCCTGGGGTCCTGGGATTGAGCCCCGCATCAGGCTCCCTGCTCGGCGGGAAGCATGCTTCTCCCTCTCTCACTCCCCCTGCTTGTGCTCCCTCTCTAGCTGTGTTTCTCTCTGTCAAATAAATAAACGAAATCTTAAAAAAAAAAGAAAAGAAAGAAAAGAAAACTGCCTACCTCTGTGTTATTACATGCCATTTCATGTCTCACACAGAGCCTGTTCAGTGGCTCTCATTAGCAGTGTCTCCTGTCATATGCCAAGTCCCTGTGCTGGACACTGTCACGGCCCAGTCAGGCTCCGACCACCAGGAACGTTTGGATAGTTGGGTAGTTGGACATAGTCAGGTTTACTGGCCTGTTGCAATGACAAAAAACCACATAGTAGAGTTATTCTGGAGTATCTCCAAACAGGGAAAAGTAGAGTTATTAGGAAGTTTTCGGGAAGAATGGATATCTGGATGAAATTCAAATGAAATAGTATTTCAAGAAGCTTGAGGCAACACAGGGTGCGTGTCAAAGGGTCATCATCAGGTCTGGACTGTGAAATGGGCACAGGATCCTATTTCCTTGGAAACCACTAGGATAAACGTGGACACTTTTAGTCCAAACACCTTTATCGGAACCTCTGCACCCGGGTTGTACCCCAAGTTTGCTTCTCTATGTCAGACTGTCGTAGTTCATCCAGGCAAGACTGGGATATTTCACTCTCACTGAAATAATTTCAAACAGCAATGTAACTGGGAGTAATGAGTCTGATTTCAGAGGACGAGTTTTCTCTGTGAGCAAGAACACAGTAGCCACTCTAAGAAGGGGGTCCGATGGTACTTTGCAGCCGGCAAAGTGTCCTTGGGAGAAATCATGTTTACTGCGAACTTTGGGTTGTCTCTCTTTGTGTCGGTTTTCCCAGCCTGGTGAATGGCAGGGCTGGTTTTTCCCTCCTCAGTATTGAGGGGGTGCTAAGGAATGATGCAAGGTTGTGTGTGCTCCTAAGACCCTAGAGGTAAGAAAGGTGATGCTTTAATTAAGGAGGGACCCATGCGAGTTCCCCTGGAGGTTCATTCCCTCTGCCTTTTCGTGGTTTTCAAGGCCCTGGTTCAGCAGGTCTCACCTAGGCTGAAGGACAGGCTGGACCCCGGAGGTGCCTCCTCTAACAAGGCCATGCCCAGGCAGGAGACTCTGCTGTTTCTGGATTCCCGCATGTCCCTTAGGGAGAGACATACCACCACCAAGCTCCCACTGCTGTGGCCAGGCCAGCAAGGCCCGGCCTAGACACACGCTTGGTCCAGAGCTGCCGGGCAGGAGGTCTTGCTGCCTCTGTCCTAGGTATGCGGGGAGCCGTGCACATATTTGTGAGTGGCCCCAGTGGGCTGTGTCCTCTTATCCTCTTGGGTGACCTTCTTGACTACAAAGGTGCACACCCATTTTGTCTCTAATTTTTACAAGTGGTCATTGCAACCTGGGCCCCCTTAAGGGTGGGAGACATTTCTTCTTAGGAGTTGAGCCGGATCTCAGGGAGGGCTGAAGACTAGGTATCTGCAAACCCAGCGGTGGGTGAAGTGGCCTCGTAGTGCAGGAATCTAGCTGCTTGGGGGTCTGCCCTGAGGTTTGGGAGGGAAGAAGAGGGGTAGCAGGAATTCGGCCAGCTCCGGAAGCCCAAAAGCAAGGGTGCTGTTTTGAAAAAGAGTAAACTGATGACAGAAGGAAAAACCTGGTAGTGAGGCTGCTCGTTGTGGGGAAGTAGAGGAGGGATGCGGGAGGGGATGGAAGTACCATGGGGTTGCAGGGGACAGGCTGAGGGGGCTGTCAGACCTGCAGCCAGGCAGATGGGCCCAGAGAAAAACCTGGTGTGGAGTTTATGACTCCTTGGCAAAAAAGGCTTGTGGGCCCGTGGGAAAACCTGGCACGGCTCTAGGAAAATGACAGGGACTGTACAGCAGGAACCAGGGCTCCTCTGAGATTTAGTCCCAATCCACACTCTCCCGCAAGAGCAGGCTTATTAGTAGTGTCGATTCTTTGGTCTGTCCTTATAATTGTACACGATCTTGGGACCTTGAGTGTTGTGATAGTGACTTCTGTTGGTGACTTCTAAAAGAAGTGGGCCAAGGGCACCACCAAGAATGACCTGTACTCCTGCAACTTGGCTAGGATGAATCATTAATTTTCCCCCCTCTTATCAAACAAAGGAAAAAAAAAACCCTCAGTTTGCAGGACTCCTGCATTAGGGACATTCTGCAGTGCACAGCACTTCTGCCTTCTCTGAGTGACATTTTATCTGCCTCCTTTCTCAGGGGTGATCAGCATCCCATTTTTTTGCAGAACACTTGTCTGGACCTCAAGGTAGGGTTTGCTTTTATCTTTTGATGGTGCAGGGATCCCCTTGTTTTCCCTTCCCTCCTGGGAGACTGAATGCCCACTTTTGTCATCTTATTCCCAAAGGTAGGGGCTAATGTAAGACAAAGAGGTTCAGGCAATCAAAGAGGATCCAGTCATCACCCTCAAGGGTCAAACACTAGTATTTATTCAACACGTAGTGTGTATGTGAATGTTTCTTTGTGGAGAGTGTGGATAACTTTCAAAGATGGCCTCAAAATGGTCAACAAGCTGGGCTCCGTAACTGAGGGATCTTCCTCTGAAAAGGTTGGTTTTGCTGGTTTTGGGGTTCCCTCCTGGAGTCTATCAGGGCAGCCCTCTTCTGTGTCCTACGCTCAGATACACTCCTTGTCTCTCCCCATGTCTGTCTCTTGTCCTTACCGCCAACATTCGTGTTGATTTATTGCTCTGGTATTATCAGCTGTAGTTCTTATTAGCATTATGTTAAAATCGGGTCTCACATGCTGCTGACTTTTTTTTTTAAGCTTTTCACGTTTGTCTTAGGGGAAAAACTTGAGAACTATTCTTGGTAACTGACTAGATAGGAAAAGACCAAGCAAGTACTTTATCATCTAGAAAAGAAGTTCAGTGCTGGAGGGCAGAAGTTCTGAAGTGATTCCTTCAGATTCCTTCCGTGGCACCGCAGAAGAAGCAATGGATATGGCTGAACCAGGAGGACCCATGGGGTACCAGAAAAGTCCTCCAAAGTGGGGCAGCAGGCTTGGAACAACCACCACAATGGTAATGTGGAGCTATTGCAGTGGGAAAGGTAACTGCTCACCTCTATTCACCCCGCGCCAGGGCAGCTGGGGGTAGAGGATGGGGCTCCCGGGGACCCCCATTGCACGGGAGTTCTGTCTTACTCTGTATTAACACACTCTTTCACTTACAGTTTTAGTGGGCAGAAGGCTTCAGGGGAAACATAAAATTTAACAAGAATTCAAGAGTTGTCTACGGTAGGAGTTTTCTGAGTTACAATGGAAGTCCACCCTCTCCCCAAGTGGCTATTTTTGAAGGCTGTTAGACCTAATTGCCATTCTTTTTTATGTCTTCCAAATTGTGTATTCCTATGTTTGCATATCTCTCGATTGTTTAATGAAAAAAGGGAGGGGCAAAAAGGAACTAATAAGTACTAACTCCTGGGGAAGCCTGAAAAGCTAGCCATGAAAGCACTCATGGGCCATGTCCCTTTGTTACTTGCCTACGATAGTGACATTTCTCTGGGAATTGTGTAGGCTGGGGCAAAATTCAGAGAGAGCATTCCCTGTAAAAATATATTTGGTAAATAAGATGATAGTTGATAAACTCCAGAAAGTGCAAATTTTCAAATTATGTCTAAGGCGAACCCTGCTTTCTACAGGTTCCAAGAAAAACTATTCACCCATTTCTAGCACCTTTCTTTTCTTCTCTCCCAAGTGAAAGAAAATCATGACTCTCTATCTTTACCTTATGTGTGATCTGTCTACAACCCTGATAATAACAGTAATGGTGATAATAAAGTAGCACAAAATGAGGGTAATAATGTGCCCATATACTGCCTAGCTAATTGTAGGTCACTCAGTAAATACGTATTAAATCGTCATCTGTTGTGAGTCATTCAACAAATATTTATTGAGTGCTACTGAATGCATGATTTTATGAGATACTGGATAAAGCGATAAGCGGACACCATCCCTGCCCTTCTGTGTTTTTGTTTTCTGTCTTGTCTCTGTTCTTGAGCCATAATGAGAGGCATTACGATTCACGTGCTGAGGGGGGCAGACAGCCCCAGCTGTCAATTCCAAATCAAAAGACCCAGACGCTAGTTTTTGCTGTGTCAGGAACAAGATGTTCCTATGATCTTGGATGAGTCATCTGAATGTCTTAGTATCATCTGAACAAATAAGATAGTCAAACCCAATTTTTATACCTTATTTATTTTTAAAGATTTTATTTATTATTTGACAGAGAGAGAGAGACAAAGAGTGAGCATAAGCAGGGGGAAATGTAGGGAAAGGCAGGTAGCGGGAGAGGGAGAAGCCGGCTTCCAGCTCAGCAGAGAGCCCAACCTCATGCAGGGCTTGATCCCAGACCCCTGGGACCATGACCTGGGACCATGACCTGGGACCATGGGCAGACGCTCATTCGACTGAGCTCCTCAGGTGTCCCTGGATCTTTATACTTTATAGACCTCTGCCGCTGGAGAGTTTGGTTTGGTGTTGAGACGCCATGAACTTGACCAGATAGGAAAGGCTGGCCTTTATGTTCTACTTACAAGTCTACATTCCAGGATTGGTCTGTATATAAAGCCTTTTTCACCTTCTTTAATGGTGGTCAAATCTTTAGAAACCTGGCTTTTGAAACCTAAACTCATCCAAATCTGTTTTTTGTTATTGTTGTTTGTTTTTAAATTTTTATTTTCTTTCTTTTTTTATTTTTTTAAAGATTTTATTTATTTGACAGAGAGAAACAGCGAGAGAGGGAACACAAGCAGGGAGAGTGAGAGAGGGAGAAGCAGGCTTCCCGCCAAGCAGGGAGCCCGGTGTGGGACTCGATCCTGGGTCTCCGGGATCATAACCTGAGCCGAAGGCAGTCGCTTAACCAAATGAGCCACCCAGGCACCCGTAGATTTTATTTTCTTTTTTTTTTTTTTTTTTTTTTTTTTTAGATTTTATTTTCTTAAGTAATCTCTACACTCAACGTGGGTCCAAAACGACGACCCTGAGATCAAGAGTTGCATGCTGTACTGACTGAGCCAGCCAGGCGCCCCTGAGAGTGTTCATTATAAGAAAGCTGGCTGAGTTATTTATCGCTTTTTCTAGAACAGGAAACCATCAACACCAGCCAGAAAACATTGGCATGGTTTCTTGCTGAGGAAGGCATCAGACCTTCAAAAGTGGGCTGATTCCCGTCAGCCCCTGTCATCACGTGAGAAGCTCTTGTGAGCTGCCCTGCCCTGCAGGGGGTGAATATATTTAATCTTCACTCCCCTCCACCTGTCGACTGTGTCCCGCCTTACCCATCTTCATCCTCTTCCAGTTTCCCACAGCTTCATGTAATGTGTTAGCCAGACTGATCAAGGCTGAAAGGCATTTTTTTTTTTTTTTGGCTGTGACAGTTAAATTTTAATGGAAAGTTGATTTTTCTGGGAAATGAGCCTCCAAACGTAGCCACAGCTCAGTGACACTGACCCACCCAGTATCTCTTTGCTGAACCAAGGTAAACACAAAGCAGATAAAGTGGAGTGAGTATCATCAGAAGGATAAGGCCAAAGCAAATTTTGTAAGCAGAATACATTTGTAAGTCATAATAACTTGGGATGTTATTGCCAAGCTGTCTTAGCCTTTTCAAATTGTGTAAGGTTGAATTTCTTGAAGAGTTGTGGGAGAAAGGCTTTCCAGACCCAGATCAGTGAGTCCTCACTGTGACTGAGAGGATCCAGGAAATTTGAGCAGCTTGCATATTCTAATTCTTTGGGCTGGGGTGAAAATTGAGATTCTGCATTTTTAAAAAAAATTTATTTATTTATTTGACAGAGAGAAACACAGCTAGAGAGGGAACACAAGCAGGGGAAGTGAGAGAGGGAGAAGCAGGCTTCCTGCCTGCAGGGAGCCCAATGTGGGACTCGATCCCCGGTCTCCCGGATCATGACCTGAGCGGAAGGCAGTCGCTTAACCAACTGAGCCACCCAGGCGCCCCAAGAGATTCTGCATTTCTAACAAGCTCTCAGGTAGGTAATGCCAAGGTTGCTGGTCCTTGGGACCATAGTTTGAATAGCGTGGTTCTGATAGAGTTAGCCCGCGTGGGGAAGACAGTTGAGCACAATCCTTACCTGTGCTTCTGACCAGCAGTGTCTATGGCCAGGCATAGGATTTCATGAAGGTAAGTGCTGCTTTTGGCCTCTACCATGAGTGCACCACAATTGAAGAGGTGGAGCAAATACATGTATTTTTTCTTAAAGACAAAGCCGAAAAGCCATGGTCACATGCGCAGCAAGCAGATTGTTAGACGTGGACATCAATGACATGGTAAGGCATTAATTTTGTTGTTATGTCTAATGTATGGATAACCCGTTATTAATTTAGCCTAAGACGTCAGTGATTTCTTTTTAATACAAATAAAATATAGCTATGCTGACCACATTGAAATGAATTTCTTCAACTTGAATTAATAATAGGAAGATTGGGGATGACAATGAGAAAAGACTGTGTATTTTCAGGATGGAGTCATTTACTCACTCAACAATGACAATGTATCAAGACCCTTGTGACGGGCCAGGTGCTGTGCTGGGATCTCAGTCCCTCCATGAGAGTCTCATACTGGCCTCAAACAGCTCATCTTAAGATGAATTAAAATTGTGATCCTGGAAGGAGAAATCGAGCGTGCTCTGAGAACACTGAAACTGGAGCACATGACTTGATGGGCATGTGAAAGAAGGCTTCCCTAAGAGGATGATGTTTGAGTTGAGAGCTGAAGGATGGGCTGGAATGATCTAGGTCCAGGGGTTGGTGTTGGAAGGCATGAGAAGAGAGAAGGAGGTTGGCCCCTGTGTGAGGTCACCCACGTGTCAATACAGCATCTCCCCCCATCTGGGGCTTGACACAGGGAGGCACGGTGCAATTACTACTGATGTGAAGATCCCTAGGACTTTCATAAAAATGCCAGCCTCAGGTGGCCTCAGGTGGAACTCCTTGAAGCCTTCTCCTGAATCCTCTTGCATCCAGCCTGCTGACCCAGAGGGACAGGTTTCACATTTAATGCAGATATGACTATCTCCAGAACTCCGTCTTTGGGGGCACTTTGTCATAGGGAAAAGTTGGGAGGGAAATCTCTGGGAGTCTTTGTACCTTTGGGTCATGGAGAAGCTATGTGTTTTTCTCCTTCTTCCTCTTCCTCTTCTCTTATTGACATTTTTCCTGCCCCAGGTTCCAAAACGTAGATGCTACAGAAATCTGCCTGTAGTGAGATATCTGGCCACCAGGGGACAGCATAAGACCATAGCTTTTCCCTAAGATTAACCCAGTCCTAATCCACAAAGGAGGATCTCGGGTTTCCAATCTGCACATTAGAATCATCTGACGAACTTTCATAAAATCCCCGGGGCCTGGGCTCCATCTCAAGCCAGTTGCATCTTATATCCCTGAGAGAGGGGCACAGCCCTTCCATTTCTCCAGTGATTCCGATCTACAAAGAGGGTTGACCACCACTAACCGAGAGCATTGAATCCTGAAAACCGTAAAGGCTTTTAGGAATCACCTAGCCTAGCCTGATTGCCCCATTTCACAGCTGCAGGAACTGAGGCCAGAAACAATGGGCTTAGGAATCACCAGAAAACAGAATCCAGGATCCTGACATTCAGGCAAATCTGGTTCCTCTACAGCCCTTAGTCGTCCATGGTTTGGTTAGGCACGGGTGACAGGGGGCACGAAGGACCACTCTTTCCTTCCTCTCTGATCTCAGGGCTGTGTGGTCCCCCGTTGAAGGAGCTCCTGTTGATGGAGGGATTCAGAACCCAACTACAGAAACCAACTGGAGAGCAACCGCAACTCTGTATGGGCTGGAGTTCAAGGCTTATGTGCTCTTGGAAACCAAGGGAGTGAGGGCTGCTACAGTCCAGGAGGGCTTCCTGGAGATGAGGTTGTAATGACCCATGGATGGTAGGGGCCCAGGGCAAGATGGGTATTGCTGAGACCACTGAGCTAGTAGGAGTGAGACAAAGGTGAGGCCTGCAGAAAGTGGGAGTTACCCCTACCCTAACCTATGGAGAAAGGAGCATCCAGACAGAGGAACCGAGGAACGAAGACCTTTTGTGAAATGTTCTAGATCTCAGTCTGGGTACAGCGAGGAAACATGGACAGTGTTTGAGCCTGAGAGGGTCACAGGTGAGTGAGCCTCAGAAAGATGCCACTGGGAGTGGAGGGGTAGAGGCCCAAAGAGGCGGCCCGTGTAGGAGCCCTGTCACGGACTCCCTGAGGATCATCCTTTTCCAGGCCCTCAGAACTTAGACAAGCTGTGACTTTTGGAAGATGTCCTCGCAGTATTGGCCAAATAGAATGTAAGTAGAAGAATGCCCTCAGTGGCAGGTCGATGGTAGAAAAGACACAGACTGACCAGGGAGTCCCGTGGAGGGTCATAGGGACTGCATTCCAGAGGCTTCTCAGACTCTTTATTGGAGTGTCAGAACTGCCATCGCCCCAGAGGGGCAGGACGGTGATGTTCAGAATGAGGGAACCCCTGACTCCCCTCCTCTTTTCTGATCAGGATATTCTTGGGGATCCCTTGAAACTCTACCTCCAGAAAGCCCTGGAAGTCCAGCACTAACTTTCCAACCTAGCCTCATGGATCTTTAGGCTTTATGATATGGGGCCCCTGCCTTACCACTGTGTTGTCCAGCCCACTTCCGCCCAGCCTGGCCTGCCTCCGTGGGGAATCCCTTGCAGCTCAGGAGTCACACGCACTACGCTTTTGTCAGATTTCTCCCCTAGTAAACCCTAGTCTGTATTATACCATATGGTGCTTGGGGGGGGGTATGCCCTTTTCCTTCTTCCATGACATCTGGTCACCACACAGGTACATGCTCCTATTTCCCAATGCTGGGTGTCTTTGGAAGGGACCTTGTTGAACCAGGCCTCCCCAGGGATGGGTGGGCAAGTTTTGCTTCTAAGCATCCATGTTTTTATATGGGGGGTGAGGAGGAGCCAAATAATACTGTCTTCTATTTGCAAAGCAAGACCAACCTTTCAAAACCTCGTATCTTTTAACGTTCACTAGAGCCCTCCAGAGTAAAGATCTTCCTAAGGTAACTGCTTCCCAGGATGACCTCATCTGCACGGTCCAGCCAATCCATAGGGAAAGAAGTGCCCAGAGGGTAAGCCGTTTCCTCACATTGGGACCTGGTCAGCATATGAGACAGAAACATCTAACCCATTAAGTATGAGGGAGTTATTGCAGTAATTATGTGTGTTTGAGGCTTTACGGACACCAACATCCTCTGTGCACTCTGAGATGCTATAAGAAATCAGCTGCTGCATTCGTAAATTCCGGACCACTTCCCTTTGGGGTCTACCTTCCTGTGTCTATTTTCCTATTAATTAGAAAGATCTGGCAGCTCTTGAAAAAGTCACCTTCTCAAGGTGACATCATGGCTTTCTCCTTCCTTAAGATCTGATCCCCTGATCTTCCAGATTACACCTGTCTTCCACTTGGCTTGGGGTCCACGCATGGCGGTCTTCATAGAATTGGGAGCAGGCATGCATTCACCTGCACTAACTGCTCGTCAGGAGGTTTGCTCATAACTAACTGGTGAGGAATCTCCTTCGTTTCCCCTTTCACAACAGCCAGAAATCTTTTATCTTCCTATTATAAGATTTATTAGATTGGGGTCCATGGAATCAAAGAAAGTACACATATGGCCTCCAAGGGTGGGGGGGTCAACCCAGTGAAATTTACACAATATTTTATGGGTATGTGCATGCTTCACTGAGGGAAAATGACTAAGAACTTAGGGCTGAGATTTTGCAACTGTTGAATAATCCTCAGGAAAGGTTGGCTTTTCTCCACAGTAATGGTGATAAGGTGATGTCTGGTGTCTCTAGCTTTATTTAACATTGTGCAAAAAGGCAGGCAGTTTGGCAAACTTTAATTGCAGATAACACGATCATGTACATAGAAAATCCTAAGGAATCTTGAAAAGGGATCTACTAGACTATTAAGTGAATTTTGCTAAGTCACAAAATACAGGGTCAATATACAAAAATAGTTTGATTTCTATACATTAGTGATGAACAACTGGAAAAGGAAATGGAACAATACCATTTACAATAGCATCTGAAATACGATACTCAGAGAAATCTTTAATTATATGCAAAACATGTACACAGAAAACTAAAAATGCTGAGAGGAAATAAATGGGAGATATACACCAGAGTTTATGAATGGGAGGCTCAATATTGCTAGATGGCATTCCTCCCCAAGCTGAGTTATGTATTTGATGTGATCCCAATCAAAGTCCTAGCAGGGTTATTTTTGGTCTTTTTCTTTTTTTTAGAAGTTGACAAGCTGAAACTTATGTACAAATTCGAAGGTCATAGAATAGGCAAAAAATTGTGGAAAAAAACAGAGCTGAGAGATGTAATTTGCCCAATTTTAGGACCTAATGTAAATATCTAGTAATCTAAATGATTACTATATATATATATATATATATATATAAGTATAGAAATAGAAATCAGTATAGTCTAGAAATATATTGTATATATAATACATATTATATATATAATAGGCTGGATGGGCATGCACACACACATACACACTCACATGCACGCACACACTTAATTTTCAGTTAAAGTACCAAAGTAATTCAATGAGGGAAATGGTGTTCTCAGAAGATACTGCTGGCAAAATGGTATATCTGCTTGGAAAAATAAGTGAATCTCAACTCTTTTTTTTTTTTAAAGGATTTATTTTAGAGAGAGAGGGAGCATGAGCAGGAGGGGCAAAGGGAAAGAGAAAGAATCCCAAACAGACTGAATGCTGAGCACAGAGCCCGACCTGGGGCTCATCCCCACCACCCCGATATCATGACCTGAGCCAAAACCAAGGAGTCAGATACTTAACTGACTGCATCACCCACGCAGTCTGTGAATCTCAACTCTTTTTTTTTCTTTAAAGATTTTGTTTATTTGACAGAGAGACAAAGCTAGAGAGGGAACACAAGCTGCGGGAGCAAGAAAGGGAGAAGCAGACTTCCCGCCGAGCAGGGAGCCCGATGTGGAGCTCGATCCTGGAACTCCGGGATCATGACCTGAGCCAAAGGTAGTCGCTCAACCAACTGAGCCACCCAGGCGCCCTGAATCTCAACTCTTAACTCACATCACGCAAAAGTGAACTTAGAGTCATAGAACTAAATGTAAGAGTTAAAACCACAAAACTTCCAAAAGAAAACAGGAGAAGATACTTCTGGGTAAGCAAAGATTTCTTGAGGAGGAATGCAAAGCATGAACTATAAAAGTTGGCAGTTGGGCTTCATCGAAACTAAAAATTTCTGTTCTACCAAAAACATTTAATGAGAAGGCAGGACACCTGGATGGCTCACTAAGTCAGGACCCCAACTCTTGGTTTTGGCTCAAGCCATGATCTCAGGGTCCTGAGATTGAACCCTATGTTGGGCTCTGTGGTCCGTGTGGAGTCTGCTTGAGATTCTCTCTCCCTTTCCCCTCTGCCCATGCCCCCTGGCCCCATAAATAAATAAATCTTAAAAATTGAGAATGCAAACTCAGGGACTGGGAGAAAATATTTCAGTACACAGATCTGTATAGGTCTGTACCCAAAATTTGTATAGTACTCATATAACTCAATAAAGAGACAAGCCAACCAATGAAAAATGGGTGTGGTAAGGAGTCTATGATGACCCCAAGAACTGACCCATGCCTTTGCATAATCATCTCTTCCTTGAGTATGGGGGGGGAATCTGTGAATATGAAGGATGTCGTTTCTGTGATTAGGTTACATCATATTACACAAAGGCATTTTGACAGATGAATTAAGACCAATCAAAAGGAAGATTATCTCAGGTGGGCCTGAGGTAATCGGGTGGACCTTTAAATGAGGCTCACGAAGCAGCAGCACATCTTTCCTGTTGGCGTCGGAGCAAAGAACCAGGAGTTCCACAGCCACAGGGAAGCACATTCTGCCAACAACCCCGCACGCTTGGAAGGAGACCTGGGCCCCAGGTGGGACGCCGGTGCTGCCCAACACATTTGCTGCAGCCTCGGAGACCGGAAGGTTCTCCGTGCCTGACCCATGGTGACTGTGACTCAATAAACATACTTTATTTTTTTCAGTTGAATCTGACAAACTTGTGACTGTAGAAGGCTGATACAACAGGCAAATGATGAACACACACCTCACAAAAGAAAACATGGGAACAGCCCGTAGGTCCATGAAAAGACAGTCAACAGCAGTCACACCAGAGAAAAACTGCAAACAAAAAGAAAGTTCCCGGGCATGTGTCCACGTGCCCATGAGTAGCTAAATTTAGGCAGAAGGGGACCCCAGCAGTACTAAGTACAGCATCTGGAACTTTCATGGGCTGCTATGGAAATGCCAAATGTTCCAACCATGGCAGAGAACAGTTTGGAAGTTTCTAGTGAAACTGAACATACATTATCATATGGCCCAGCGACTCATGTTTCCACACAAAAACTTTTATAAGAATGCTCATGGCACTTTTTATTCATAATAGCCCAAAAGTGGAAACAGCACATCAACGGGCCAATGTGTGAACGAATCAGGCTGGATCCATATGAGGAGGCATTGCCCAGCCTGGGAATAGCTTTTGGGGGTGATGGCAATGGTTTAGAACTGGACCGTGGTGGTGGTGGTGGTTACATGGGTGTCTACATTTGTCAAAACTCATCTAACTTTACTTATCACAGGTGCATTTTAATACAAATTGTATCTCTGTCGAGCTGATGTTTAAACATTGACTCTCCCGGCATGATTTTCCTTGCTTGAAAATGACCTTCCAGAGAGGGAACTAATGGTGCAGGTGGATAGAGGTCAATTGCAGGAGGGATGTCCTTGACTAGGAAGTAGGGTAGGGTCCAGTGCATAAATGGAATGGCTATTGATACAGTGCAGGGGGGTTGTAGTTTATCTCTTTACTTGGCTAACCAGGAAGCAGTATAGCAGCTGAGAGAGAGGAGAGGTGTGGTGTTGGAGGTTAGGGGGAGCGATGAAAGGGTGTACAAGTCATTTCAGAGAAAAAATGGACTTCAGGCCTGCCTTCCTTCCCCCCAGGCATTCATCTTGGGACTCCTTTCCCATATTCTTCTTCCCCATCCTTGTCTTATTGAATCCGCCTGAAGGAGTGGCAGTTTCAGCTTTGACTCTTAAGATTTGTGACCATCATTATGGAAACTCCAGGCCATGCAGCCCGTGTCAGACTTCACGGGAGGGGGGCCAGGAGTCTGCAAGAAGGGTGCTCCCCACACAGTGCTCACAGTATCTGGAGAGCTCTGGGGCTTTGGGGAAAGAGTAGGCTGTCAGAGAGCAGCTTAGGGGTGGTGGTGGGGAAACCTGGGAGAGAGGCTTCCATGAATGGAGGGACAAGGGCAGCCATGGGGACGCCTAAGGGTCCCTCGAGACTAGAATCAAGAGGCCACAACTAAGAGTCAGGAAATAGGGTGGCAGGCACAGGGATAAGACAGAAGGCCAAGCCATCAGGGCCCAAGACCTAGAGAATTTTTGGTGGCAAGACATGGCTCTCCCCCCACCCCGCTCCTTCTAGACCTTTCTTCCCATCACCTTCAACAGTGACTCTGCAGAGGTGGGCACGATATCCTAGCTCTCAGAAACAGGTTCAGGGCATAAGTCTTCCTGCACATCTTGGCTTCTCTCCCCTTCCCCACCCAGGCCGACCAGCTCCTGCACTAGAATCTTCCTGCAGACCCACCTGTTGCTCAGGGCTCATGGACTGGGGGGCTTCCATGGCTGCCAAGCATAGAGGTGGTCAGGAAATCCAACAGGTCCACTTTCAGCAAAATTCCCAGCCTGGTCTGCCTCTTAGAAGGATACCGGCTCCAACCTTGTTCATTGGAACTGGCTCCTCCACTGAGGGGACTTTATGGACATCTGTCACTTCTTCAACTTTGCTGTTGTGTCTCACCCAGAAGGGACTCTTACTTGGGGTAAGAGACAGGTCATCTGTTTCTGGGGGACATGTCTGTAGACACTCAACCTGTCAGAGTCAACTCTGAGATTTGTGGTTTTAAAAAACAGTATTCACCACTAAAAAAGGTCACCTCAACTTATTGCCCAGAAGGAAATGCCTGGGGACTCCTGGGTGGCTCTGTCGGTTAAGTGTCAGCCTTTGGCTCAGGTCATGATCCCAGGATCCTGGGATCGAGTCCTGCATCAGGCTGTCTATTCAGGGGAGTCTGCTTCTCCCTCTCCCTCTGCCGCTCCCCCTGCTTGTGCTCTCCTGCTCTTTCGCTCCACCCTCCCTCCCCGGCAATAATAAATACAATCTTAAAAAAAAGGAAGGCAATGCCTGTTTCCAACAGCCACTTAGTTACAGAGCTAGACTTATTAGAAATAGAATGCTTTTAAATATTTTTTCTAACATTTTTTAAAGCTCCCTAAATAATTATTGGCTCAAAGAGGCTTGGGACCATGTCCCAAAGGACCATGTCCCAGGGGCAGGGAGAGACTCCAGCCTGGTTGGACAGAGCACTGTCCATGCCCAAATGACGCCATGTCTCTCCCTGGTGCCACGTGCTCTGTAGGCAGAGGTGGTGCACGAGGCGGGGCATGCTCCGGGAGAAGTCGGAGTTGCTGTGAACCTCCCCACGTGCCCCCCCCCCCCCACCGGGTCACCTCAGCCCTCCCAGATGAGACGCAGCCAGCTCGTGGATTCGGTCTTTGCAGCTCCATTTTCTTCCCCTCTGCAGACACAGAGACAGGACGGGACAGAGTGGCTTGTCATGGGGGGCAGTTGTCACAATTCCCACAACCTGGCACTTTCAGAGAAAAAGACAGTATTAATGGAACACCTATGCAGAACACCTTCCCTCCCAAGAGCATGTTAGATATGTTAGTCTGGGTAGCTCTTGCCAAATTGTGGAGAATCTGTTTTTTGAGCCAATCCCTATGGCAGGGGAGGGGGCTGTGCAGGGACAGACCCAACAAAGCTCTGCCTCGGTCTGCCACCATCAACCAGGGAGCACGCTGAGCCCTAGGCTGCTCCCAGGAGGTATGAGGTCAGAGGAAAAGAAAGTAGGAGTCACTCAGAAGAGTGGGCTAGACCGCAAGCCCTCCACCCTTGCAGTGCCTACTTGAAGTTGAAGGTCATGAACTCCACCATCCAGCTGGGGAGGGTTTCCCCAGGTCCCTCCAGCAACGGAGACCTTGACTGGCGCTGTCATTCGCCAGATGAGCCCAGGGAAGGGAACAGCCATGGAGCTTAAGTAAGTTGGATGTGATAAGACAGGAGGAGGAGTTGACATTGGATTCCACCAACGGGAAAAAAAAAATCACTCAACTTGTCCAATCTGCCCTTTCCTCATTCACAGAATCTGTATTAAGGCACCCCTTCCATCAGGTTGTGTGCATTCTGGGATGTGCCCTGTGGGCAAATGTCTCCTGCCTATCTGGAGCCCTGGACATGGCGGGTATTACTGAGGGGTGTGACTGGGGTGTGAAGGGTGGTTTGTGGGCCCGGTGTTGACAGAGCACCCCAGGCAGCAGCCAAGCACATCGCATTCACTCCAGGTTCCCTGCATTTGTGCAAAGCCACCTGGGGTCTCTCCTCCCTGGGGCATGAGCATCTCGGATGTTCTCACAAACGTGTCCTCTCTTGCTGAGCTTGGCTGTTGCCTTGGGGGACCCTCTAGGTAGTTTCCTGCTCTTCTCCAGGAATGACCAGTGAGCAGAAGCTGGCTTTGTTGCCTTCCATCCCCACAAGGGCTGCCCAAGCTCCTTGGCCCCGTTTGCAGCGATCTGCTGTGTGCACCCTCATTTCTGCAGCAAACCCCTCTGTCCATGCCTTTGGCTGGATGCTGTGATCCCTACTTTGTATGGAGCCAGACCAGCCTTGGCTTCCTGCCTATCCCCTCCCCGGCACTGTCTGTTCTCCAAGCCCAGCCCCACCTTCCGTGCTGACTGGGGCCCTCTCCCAAGTTTCTCAGCTCAGCTCTCTCTCCAGGCATTTAGAGCAGCTCTGTCAAACTGTCTCCCCTCCCCTTGGACCTGTGGTCCCTGCACGTTGCCCTCTTCTGCCCAGGGCAGACTCCAAATCTCTCAGTGACCCCTGCCCATTGACTGTCCACTCCCCCATTGGGATTCCACCTGCTCCTGCACAGCTGGCTCCTTCCCACTGGTGTCTAAATCAGCTCAGGTCTTGCCCATCATAAAAAACAAAACTTTGACCTCATTTCTCCCAGGCGGAGCCATCTTCTTGCCCACACACTGTACCCAGACTTGGGACTTCATTTTTGTGCTGACAGCTCTCAGACCATCACCTCCTTCCCAGAGCCCTTCTAAGGACCACTCCCCAACAGCAGCTCCTGCTCGACAGGACCACCCGGATGTCCCACGGGTGCCTCAGAGCCCAGCTTCAGAACTGCGCTCTCTTCCCCGCTCACACACACCCCATCAACCCTTGCACGGAGGTATACACACTGTCCTCACAGTTGCCAAGACTCCTGGTCCCTCTCTGGATGATTTCTTCAGTATGCCGCTCTGCCTCAAGACGCCGCCAGGTCATTTGTCCCCCGCCCAACCACCGCAGTCTCCTGGTTTCAGCCGTGTGCACGCTCCATTCATATCCCACAGAGGAAGTAGAGGCAGCTTTCAAAATAAACTCTATCACGGCTCTTCCTACTGAAAAGACATTAATGGGGTGCCTCGGTGGCCTAGTCGGTTAAGTGGCTGCCTTCGGCTGGGGTCTGATCTCAGGGTCATGGGATCAAACCCCACAGCAGGCTCCCTGCTCAGCGGAGAGTCTGCTTCTCCCTCTCTCTCTGACCCTCCTCCCACTTGTTGATTCTCTCACTCTCAAAAACCAAACCAAAACAAAAAACATTAATGGCTCCATTAACCTCATTAAAATAAAGCCTCAGGTCCCTGAAGCTTCTTGCCACACCCACATCCCCCCCACGCTGCACTGAACACCTTGCTCCCTCCCAACCGTGCCCTTGGCCCCGCCCACACCGTCAACAACAACCCCCCTCCCCCCGCTGCTTCCGGAAGGGCAGTGTGCGCACTTGGGCTGAAGGGCTGTACAGACGAATGTGCTTTCAAATCCCAGCTCCACGTCTGTCTTGCTCTGGGCCCCTGTGCCACTCACTTCCTGCCTATGAGCCTCAGTCTCCTCATCCGTAAATTTGAGCTGATCACAGTTCCTTGCAGGTTGCTGCCAGAAAATTAACACAATAGATGGTTCCCTGTTGAAGTCCTGACCCAGGCTCCTTACAGCCCTGTCCTCCCAGGAACTTCAGAGACGTGGCCCTACTGTGGTGCTGCCTGCAGCCGCTCCGCTACTCTGTCCCCCTCTAATGCCCTCCCAGCGGCCTGGTGTCCACCGAGCCCTTACCTAGTACAGAGCTATCTTCTCCCCATTTTACTTCATCTATAGGTGTTGCTTTCACCATGGGTAGCAGGTCAGCAGATGGACGTATTAAAGCCCACAGTAGGTAAGAACCACCCAGGAAGACAGAACCAACCTGGGGCCGAACCAGCATTCAAATCCAAGCCGTCTGGCTCCAGGCCCTTTGCTTGAAACCCCTCCACCATTCTGTCTCCAGCTGTCCAATGCTCCAGGCTGGGTCGGGGACTCCTTGTTCCTCCTTGAGCAACTCGGTCTTTCCCTGACTCATTTACTCACGAACCTCTGTGTATTTCCCCCAGTCTCAAGCCTATCCCAACCCCACGTGTGATCTTGCTGGACACCACCTCCTGTTGGCCCGCCTTCATCTCAGAGAGCCCCAGACTTACTTCAGATCCGTTCCTCTGCTATTGACCTGATTCTGCAGCTTTCTGGGCAACTTTCTTTCATTCAGCCTTGCAGGCTAGTTTCTTGTGAGTGTGCCTACCTCTTCACCAGGCCATGGGCTCCCAGAAGGCAGGACCCTGTCCTCATGGTGCCTCGCTCTGCCTTAAGTACAGTGAAGGCAGATGAAACTCTCTTTCAGATCATATCCTGTCCTGACTTCCCTCTGTCAGTGCAGAGAACTATTCTTTATCCTTTCTTCTGGCCTCTGGAATTTTTCGCTTGCCTCGTCCATCCCTTCTGTCTCCCACATTGCTCTGCCTTGGTCAGGGCCACCTACCAACTGTCTCAGATTCTCCCCAGCCTCCTCATTCCAACTGCCCAACTGTCATCCAACCTCAGCTACTGGGCCTTTGCCCTGGCATCCCTGCCCTGCTCTTATTTTGAAATGTTGCCCCTAATAACCTAAAACATGGTTGTGCTTTTTACTATAAAAAAAAAAACAAAACAGGGGACCTGGGTGGCTCAGTCCTTAAGCGACTGCCTTTAGCTCAGGTCATGATCCCAGGATTCTGGGATTAAACCCCGCATCGGGCTCCCTGCTCAGCGGGAAGCCTGCTTCTCCCTCTCTCATTCCCTCTGCTTTTGTGTTCCCTCTCTCGCTGTGTTTCTCTCTGTCAAAAAATAAAATCTTAAGAAAAAAAAGCCACATATGTGCCCTGGGGCACCTAGGTGGCTCAGTTGGTTAAGTGTCTGCCTTTAGCTCAGGTCATGATCTTGGGGTCCTGGGATCGAGTCCTGCATCTGGCTCCCTGCTCAGCAGGGAATCTGCTTCTCCCTCTCCCTCTGCTCCTCCCTCTGCTTGTGCTCTCTCTGTTGCTCTCTCTCTTTCTGTCAATTAAATAAAATCTTTAAAACAACACAGGCCCTGAATATAGCTGTGGGTTGCCAGTTTACTCCCTAGGATGAACTGGGGCTGGGAGGAGAAAGGTCTTGATAAAGAGGAGTGCTGTGTTCAACCTCCAGGATGGGGTCACAGTCCCTGCTTTCTGGTGTTTATGCCTCTGGGTGGTTTCCTCCCACCATCTCAAGGCTGGTCCGTGTGACTCGAGAAGATGGCAGAAGTATGACAGGTCACTTTTGCAGTAAGGTTAAAAAAGCCAACAGGGTGCCTCTCTCTCTCCCATAACTTGCTCTGAGGTAAGGAAGAACAGGCAGAAATGAGGCCTTCCGCCAAAAGCCACGTCCTGTGAGTGACCACCTTTGATGCAGATCCTCTGGCCCCAGTCAAGTCTGCAGATGATGGCAGGGCCGACTGACGGCTTGACTGCAGCCCCACAAGGGGCTCTGCGTCCAGCCGTCCCATTAGGCTGCTCTTCACCTTTGGGCCTCAGAGACTGTGTTATTGTAAGCTCCTGGATTTGGGGGTGATTGGTTACGCAGCAGTAGATAACTCATACAGAAAATGAGATCCACTCATTCCCTTCGTCATCTAACATGTCACTTTATGGGTCAGGCACTGTCCCGAGCACTGGGAATGCGGCAGTGAACCAGGGGACCAAGTCTTTGCTATCATAGAGCTTTTCCTCTGGTCAGGGGAGGGAAATAAGTAAGAGGAAAGAAAGAGATATGCCAGATAGGCATGAATGCTCTGAAGAAATACCAGTATGAGGATGGGATGAAGGGAATGTATGGACATGATATTCATATTTTATACAGGTGGGTCTAATCAAGTGCTATTTGAGCAGAGACCTGAATGAGATGAGAAAACAAACAAGATATACAGGGAAGAATACACAAGGCAGAGGGAACAGTAGATGGGATGGCTCAGTACCCACTCTCTTATTTTTTTTTTAAGATTTTATTTATTTATTTGACAGAGAGAGAGACAGGTAGAGAGGGAACACAAGCAGGGGGAGTGAGAGAGGGAGAAGCAGGCTTCCTGCCAAGCAGAGAGCCCGATGTGGGACTTGATCCCGGGATTCCAAGATCATGACCTGAGCTGAAGGCAGATGCCCAACGACTGAACCTCCCAGGCGCCCCAGTACCCAACTCTCTTACCATTCCTTTGCTCCTGCTTGGACAGGCTACCACAGCCTCCCAAGTGCCTCCAGCTGGTGCTTCACCCACCGCGGTCTCTTCCCAACAAAAGTGCCAAAGTGATCATACTAAAACCTAAATAAGATCAAGTCATTGCTCTATGTAAACCCACAAGGATTCCTCATTTTGTTCAGAATAAAAACCGAAATCTTCCTCATGGCCTACAAGGACCGACACGACGTGGCCCTTTACTGATTGGCCCCCTCTCCTCCTAGCCTGTCACTCACTCTGTCCCCCCAGTATTACACTCCAGCCACAATGGCCTCCTTGCTGTCCCTACAACTCGGCCAGCAAACTCCGGCCTTAGGGCCTTTGCTCTGGGGTCCTTCCTGCCTGCAAATCTTCCCTCTTCCTTACTTGCTTTAGTCTTTGCTCAGATCGCATTGCATCAGTGAGGTTTACCTTGACCATATTATTTAATTCTGTAAACTGCCCCCCCACCTACTGACCCACTGTCCCTAAATGTGATTGCCTTTTGCTTTTCTCCATAGCACTTATTCTTGTAAATATTAAGTGATTTGAATTTTTAGCTTGCTGTGAATTTCTGCCCACTAGAATGTAGGTGCAAAAAGATAGGAATGCCCTTCTTTTGACCCCCTTAGGCTTTCCGGGTACCTGTGTTCCTGGCACATAGGTGCCACTCTATAAGTATCTGTTAAGGCAATTAATAAATGATTGGATGAGTGTTCTTCCCTCTCCAGTGACTGATTTGTGACGTTGAGCAAGAAACTTCGCCCTCTGGGCTTGTTTCTTCTTGATAATAGGATGAGATTTGTCCCTTCTTGCCTGGTCTGAGTTTCATGGTATCCCACAAAATCCAGCTGGACTCTAGGCAAACGACATGGACAATGAGAGCTCAGCTCCAGATATCTGCCATTCAAGATGTATTGGGGGGGAAGCTTGGGTAACTCAGTCAGTTACACATCTGCCTTTGGCTCAGGTCACATTCTCGGGGTGATAAATAAATAAGTATTTTTTTCTTTTAAAAAAAGGAAACTACAATATACATGGGAGTCAGTCACCAAATCCATTAAAGTTTCCTCTCAGGAGAAGATACAGTTCTTAGAAGCAGACTTATTTCCAAGAGAGAGAATTCTGAAGCAAATTATTTCAAAATATCAACATTGGTTAAATCTAATTGACTCTTCTTTTTTGTTTGTTTGTTTTCTATTTGACATAAGCCATCATTTAGAGAAAACAAGTTTTAAACACCTACAATAGAGAAGTTAGCCTCTTGATTCTCCTGTGAAGAACACAGGCCCAGGGCCCCGGGAAGGAGGGAGCCACATACTGCAATTCCCAATGTGAAATCCAGGGACTCAGAGCCTCAGGAAACGAAGGTGAAGGCTGAGACCCTAGTCAGTGGCCCCTCCTGTGCTTCCCTTTTGGGCCCCCTTCCCCTGGGAGATGAATACTTGGAGGTGAGTCTCTGAGATCAGCACTCCTTGCTACCCATCCCTGTGAATGGTGGGCAAGGGGAGGGGGAGTCAGAAAACCCAGGGTCTGCAACATCTCTTACCTCACCAACTCACAAATATGGTTTTCTTCGTGTTCTGAGAAATAACACGGCAGGCGAAAGCAGGAATGACTAATCACCCTGAGTGTGTGGTGTTGTGGGAACTATGAACACACCTGGGCTGGCATTTTTGCCGAGTACCTCACTCTACAAATATGTCATCAGTGCTAGGTCCTCGCTGGTCTGCTGTGGTGGAGTCCATAAGAGACTCCAGAAGCTTGGAGTGTTCAGTCTGCCTGCTTCCCCGTGGGAGAGGTGAGGGGACCAGGGCTGAATCTGGGAGAGGTTCATTTTATTTTATGTTATTTTATGTTATTTCATGTTATTTTATTTATTTGACAGAGAGAGAGAGAGAGAGAGAGAGCGAGAGAGCGCACAAGGAGGGGGAGCAGCAGAGGGAGAGGGAGAAGCAGGCTCCCCACTGAGCAGGGACCCCAATGTAGGGCTCAGTCCCAGGACCCTGAGATCTCAACCTGAGCTGAAGGCAGATGCTTAACTGACCAAACCAGCCAGGGGGCCCCAAAGAGGATCCTTTTAAGTCCCAGCTTCCCCAGGAAGCGTCATGTTAGTGCTTCCCACTAGTCTAGCTACCCCTGCTGGCCAGCCTGGTCTTACCTAGCTCTTTTGATTAAAAAGCATGTGGCATCAAAGAGAAGTGATAATTTGTCACAGTCTTTGCCAGGGCCAGCCAATGCTTTCCCCTTGTCACTGTCCTTGCCAGAGCAGGGGAGTGAGACAGTGTGTGCCCTGGGCAGGAGAAGGGGTGCTACTGGGCTGGAACCATGTGCTGCCAGAGCAGGAGCCTGAGGTCGTGGATCAGTTGCCTGTTCTATCTCATAAGGCTGGGCGATCTTGGGCAAGGTACTTCCAACTAAAGCTGCAGTTACCCCCTGTGTATAATACATCCCTTCCGTCTATTCTGATATTTGAGTGATAAAAACAAAAAACAAAAAACAACCCACAGAAATAGCTTGCAATAGCACCTGATTTGGGGAGGGTCACTGCTGATCAAGCTAGAGGTTTGTAGACATAGGTGAGAAAAGATAAGATGAATATAAATTTCTTCCTCCCAGCTTCCAATCTTCAAGAACACTTGAAACACCACTGACCTCTGTGTATGTCTCATCTGGGACTAACCCAAGAGACCATCTGTAATTAAGAGGCAAATAGGTGGGTCCAGGGGTTCTTCTCCCAAAAGGGAGGCAGCTTGCACTGGAAGATCTGGTTTCCTTGTCAGTTTTCTCCTCAGATGACTTCTGCTTCCCCAGAAGTAGTCCAGATATATTAACCTGATCATGTAAAGCCTGCTGCTTCCCCACTTGAGACAATGGGAAGCTGAGCTCTAAGCAGGGGGTTTCCATAATCATTATGAAATACCAACCAACCAAATATATATATTATTATATGTTATGTAATAATTAGTAAGTAATATTATATGTGAATATTGTAAATATGTAAATATTATATGTGTAATACAAAATTCTCAAGGTCCCAGAATATATCTTACAGGGATATTTTAAGGGTTCAGCAAGATTAGTGTTCGTCTTTGGTAAGGGCTTAACATGACGCTTTGCTAACAGTAAGTCCCTCATAAAGTGGAGCTGCTATATACTATTATTTTTTTTTTAAGATTTTATTTATTTGACAGAGAGAAACACAGCCAGAGAGGGAACACAAGCAAGGGGAGTGAGAGAGGGAGAAGCAGGCTTCCGCCGAGCGGGGAGCTCGATGTGGGACTCGATCCAAGGTCTCCGGGATCATGACCTGAGCGGAAGGCAGGCGCTCAACCAACTGAGCCACCCAGGCACCCCGCCATATACTATTATTAATAATGATTATTAACCATCTTCTGCATCATCATTATCAAACCAGGGCTCAGAGACTTCAGCTATAACCTCAACACTGGGACCCGAGTCCCCGAGGTGGGAAAAGGTGTGAGCCTGCCCTTAGAGGAAGTGCGCTCCTTCCTGGATACACCCCACCTGCTCCTGGGCACCCAGCGCCAAGAGGCCCCAAAGCCTTTCTCTAGGTCCTCGGGTCAGACTGGGACAGAGGGTGGGGGTTACCCGGTCCCCAAACGCTGCCTCTTGCAGAGGAAGGAGTCCCTCTCTCCGTTTCACCTGGAAGCGCCATTCCCCCGCTGCGCTGCAGGGCTCGCTGGATCTTGCGCTCTCCCCTCCAGTTGGGAGCTCCCCAAGCGGCCACCAGGCGAACCCCGGTCCCTAGGATCCGGCAAGGTAGCGGAAAGGCGCCCGAAAAGCACCCGGAGCTCGCCTCTCGGGCGGCAAGGGGAGGAGAAAAAGGAGGAGCTGCTCTCCAGGCTTGAGTCCTCGCTTGTGGGCACCATGTGACATCACCACCCCTCTCCCGGAGCCCTCTCAGATGTCAAGCCAGGCTCCCGTGTCGCCGCCCGCCCTGAGCGCTCCGGTCCCGGTTCTTTCCCCCCACTTCGTCGGGACTAAGGGACGGGCGACGTCCGGCAGGTGGCGCTGGCCGCGCTCGGAGACCCGGCGCTGTCTCGGGGGTCCAGGCCCCGCGCTCCGCCCAGTGCCGCCGAGGGGCCGCAGCCCAGGGCGCAGGGCCCTCCCGGCCTCCGGGTAGCGCCACGTGGGTGGGGGCCTACAGCGCCAGGGCCGCGGGCAGGAGCCCCCACTCCGCAGCCCCCCAGACAGCGGCGGGCGCTGACAGTCGCCCGCCGGTGTAGACGCGGGGCTGGGGCTGCGTTCCCTCCGGCACCGCCTGGCTGACTCGCGCTGCTCCGCGCAGGAAACCCCAAAGCTGGAAGTTTTACGAGGTGGGAGGGGGCGACCTGGCCTCCCCGGGCCGGGGGCGGGGGTGGGGGCGCAGCGGGGACCGCGACGCCCCGCCCCGCCGACACCTGCGCGCAAACCCGAGCGGGGGAGAGAAACTGCGCCCGGGAAATCAGGTTACTTGGATTCTGGTTTCCCCCGCTCTACCGAAGACCCCGGCCCGGCTTAGCGGCGCCACCGTGCTGATTCCGGACAGGTCCCACGGGAACAGTGACAGGGAAGGCGCCCCAGCGCTCCGTCAGCGCAGAGGTTTTCTGAAGGACCTCAGAGGAAGAGGAAGGAGGGACATTCTCCCCGCACTGGGTGACCCCTCCCTTCCTCTGGGACACCTTACTCTCAGCCCGAGCTCCGCCTACCACCATGAGGCGCCCCCAAGCAGACCCGCGTTAAAACTTTCATACCCACTTGCAAATACCTGCGCCTTGGCCACCTGTGAGCCTGGGGGTGCGCTCACTGGGGGGAGTGGATATCCTGGAGATGATGTGGCTAGAAGGCAGAGCCTGGCAGCAGGTTGTTGCAGTTCGGATAAGGAATTCCGGAGTCTAAGCAGCCAGAAGGGAGGGCACAGGCTGGGGGAGCTCACCCCTTAGCCCCCAGGACTTTTTACCCAGTGGGAAGGATAGTGAGTCTAGAGGACAGTTGGGCTCTGGAAAGTGTGGGTCTCTTGCTCTGTTTCCCATCTGTCTTACTTACCTGAATGTCTCCTTTACCTCCCCCCACCCCATCCCACCTTGGATTTCGTTTTTCTCTTATTCATCCTTCTTGGTAGCCACCATGTCCTGAATCCCATTCCTGTCTCCCCATCTCATTCCTGCCTCTTTGCCTATCTAACCAGCTGGTCTCCACTTCTCTTCCCTTAGTCACATTGAGTATGTCCATAATAACAATAATAAAATTCCAAGCTTACATAATACCTGCTGTGAGACAAAGACTGTCCTAAGTGCTCCACATCAATTAATTTACTTAATACCTGTAAAAATGTTATGCGTAGGCACTACCACACCTTTGTTTTTAAGATGGGGAAACTGAGGCAGCCAAGGATTTGTTCTTTGCCAAAGGTCACCCAACTGTCAGAGCATGAACCCAGGCCATCTGACTCTGGGGTCTGGTCCCTTAACCACCACATTCTGCTGTTTCTCTGCTGGGTTTCTTTTTTAACTTTTGGATTTAACTGAGGCAGCAGAAACTTCACGTGGATTCCAGAGATCTTGAATCAAGTTTCACCTCCTCTCTGGATGCTGTGATCTCCGTAACTTTGTGGCCCTATTTATAACCCATGTTGCTTCAAGTTTATATTTTACTCCAGCATTTGCTAACTTTCCAGTCTTGTCTCAGATGTCTTACAAAGAATTAAGAGAGTAGTAAGTCTGAGCGGTGCCCCTATGAAGCCAGAATGTCAGTGGCAGGAAAACCAGTGAGTGGTTTTTTACCGAAGAGAAGATGAACCTGTGCTCCCCAGGGTCTGCTTGTGGTCTGGCCTTCCTTCTATAGGTTTGTCCTTCAGTTCCCACCTTAGAGAGTCTGGCTTTGATTTTGTTGCAGAGAGAGCTTTTCATGTTTATTTTCTATCCAGTGTTCTCTCAGTCCTTGTGGATTAGAGCCCCAGATATGCCCAGCCTCGTCTGTGAGTTTGTTCTAGCCATAGAAGACCAGTTCCTTTAGGGAGAGAGCTTCTCGGGCAAGATCAGGGCCAACAGGAGGTCAGAGTTCAGGGACTACTGAATGAAGTCAAAGACATTCTTACCCCAATCCTATCCGTATAGAAAACATGGGCCCTGGAAGAAGAAGTCAATGTGGGCTTTGGAAAGGTTTGGCAACATATATTGGTTGGCCCCATTCTGCTCTGGTTTTCTCAACATGGGTAATAGGTTCTGTCTTTGTACCAACTGAGTTCTGCTGTCCTCTCCCTCCAGTGCCACCCATTACTGTGCAACCATCGGGGAGGCCCTGGAGGCCAAGGTCCCCCTAAGTGCTGGGATCTCAGCTTCTATCCCTAGAACATCAGACTGACTTGACTTTGGAATATCTTTTGGAATTCCAGAGGCTGGCACAATGCTTCCTGGGATTCGCGGGTAAACTGAAGTGGGCTGTAAGGTTATTGAACAGGATGAAGGTCAGGATAGACATCCAGGGAGCTTGGCTGAGGCTAATTAGAAATCAGGTCTCATTTCAGGGTGATCCTAGGTATATTAGACTCCAATGTGGTGGTGGTGGGGGGGCGGACAGCGGCTATTTTTGTTGCTGTTACAGTTGTTATCCTGATGATTCAAGTTTAGGAATGGAGCCAGAGTGACTGTTAACTGTCTATGTTCATGGTAGATCTGAGATGGAACCCAGGACACTCTGGCCGCCAGGGCCACACGCCCACCCACTGACCCTCTTCTTCTGCCTTGCTGCCTTAGAGAGTGAAGTTTCCTCTCTGCTTCCAATATCAACTACATCCATTACCTTGAGCCATAAACATGAGCCTTCATGTTTATTAGTACCCTCTTTCTTTTAAATATTGAATCTGTCCCTCTTACCTGGTTCCCCTTGGTCTTAAGATAATGCTCCTTTAATCTAAAAAAAAAAAAAAAAATCCCTTTCCATTGACCCTATCACTCAAGCTACCATCTACCATCCCATTTCTTTCCTCTTACCATCTCCGTTTCTTCATTTTAAAAAAAAAAAAGCTCTAAAAACTCATCTACGCTGTTAAGAGTCAGGAAAGTGGCTTTTTTTTTTTTTTTTAAGATTTCATTTATTTTATTTGACAGAGAGAGATCACAAGTAGGCAGAAAGAGAGGAGGAAGCAGGCTCCCTGCCGAGCAGAGAGCCCGATGCAGGCCTCGATCTCAGGACCCTGAGATCATGACCTGAGCCGAAGGCAGAGGTATTAACCCACTGAGCCACCCAGGCGCCCATGGAAAGTGGCTTTTTGCCAACCAGTATACTATGTACACTTTGCTGTATGTAGTTTACATATGATATAGATATCGTATATATAAAACACAGTAGGAAATGTTTTATTATAAATACATAAAAAGGAGCACAGTAACTTATCTAGGTACATATATACTTGTACAATATATATAGTAATATTGTGCATATATATGTATTGTGTGTGTATATATATATATATATATTTGAACAATAAAAAGTTAACAGAAGAAGAGAGGGAGGGTAGCCTAATTAAGTTCCGCCTCTATTCCCTCCCCGCTCCTCTCCCAGGAGTCACAATCCTCAGTCACTATCCTCCCTTGTAATCTGGCTTTCACGCCCACCCTCAGAAGTCACCAGATCCAGTGGCCCCTGCCAGACCCTGCTTCCTCACGAGACCCTGTCACTGTGCTCTCCTGACATTCCCTCCCATCCTGGATGCCCTCCTGGTGCTCCTGCTTCTTCCCTACTTCTCTGATCTCTACCTGGAATGCCTTTTCTTTCATCTCTGCCTGCTAACCTTCTGCGTCCTTGTCAAGACCTAACTCAGTTCATACCTCCTCCTGGAATCCTTCTCCACATCCCCCAATTCTGCACACTCTGTGCTCACTTGACCCATTTTGGGTAATTTTGGAGTAGAACTGTTCTTGTTCATTCAATATATAAATGCTCCTTATGGGCCAGGTCCTGGAGGTCCTTGCTGCCCTGGGTTAGTTATTGGTAATATGAAATTTTTCTGTTATTAGTTGCAAGGAACATATAGACTTACTCAGCGTTTTAAGAGCAGAGGATTGTATAATGGGGCTTTCTTATCACCTTGTCATTTAGCAATTTTTCTTCTCCTGAGAACAGAAAATATTAATGGATTTATGACCACTGTTTCTTGGTGCCAGAGGTCCTGTTAACCTTTTCTAGCAAGATGCTTGTGAGTTTGCACTGAAGACTAATGACTAATATGTATAAAGTTCCCTCCCCCTGCCACCCCCACTTAAAGTTCTTTCGTTCAGGGATCCTGCTGGCTCATCCCTAATTTTAGTAAGTTTTTCCCTTTGATCTTCTGCCTGGGCTCAGCCCCGTTTCTACTCCCACTCCCTGCAGGGTCAGTGGTTTTAGCCACAAGGAGACCAAATACGACTCTCTCTTCTGTCCCATGGCTAGTGACAAAAATCCTGGACTCGTAGTGTGACTGGCTGGAGAGAGTGGTCATTCTGTAGAAGTCAAATTGTAAGTTGTATCTCCCTCCCGTGTTTTTCAGCCCACAAGATGAACAAGCAACACCAGGCTGGGCCCCAAGAGTGTTTTTACAATTGGAATTTTTCTCCTCTGGCAGTCTGTAAGCAACAAGAATAAAATCTAGGTGGAGCAGGGATTGGGGCAGCCACATGGGATTATTACAGCTGGGCACCGCATGTGTACTCCCCACCCTAGAAGACACCATTCACATCAGACGTCTTTATTATTCTGAAAATTTTTGTGCATTTATTAATATAGCTTATTGCCAAGATGGGTGACTGGTATGTTTATTACAGCTTCCCGGCAGATGGCAGTAAAGTGTCTGTTTTAAGAGGATTAATCTATTCTCTTCTGCTTCCCTGCACAAAGGAAAAATGAGTCAGTAATCAAAACCAACAACAGATCTAACGTCATCTGAAAATATTTCTGTTTCTAAACAATAAACTGCTTTTCTCATTGATATGCTGATAGGGGAGTATTTGAAAACAAATCCCATTGTTATTAGTACAGGAGCGAACTTTAATGTTTCACGTTGCATCAGGTCATCTGCTGTTTGTTTGCCCTACTCAAGAGGTATTGCTGAGTTCCCGATGTAAATCCACAAGGACTTTTCATCACTATATGAATCACCATCAAGCTACATATGCTCAAATAATCCACAAAATAAATTATATGCACATAAATTAGAATGTTATTTCAGGATCTGGTAATTACATAATAGCAACTGCCTATTGTTATGATCTTCTGTTAGTAAGGATATTAACACTTGACAGTATTTGGCAGGGTGTTACTTATCTATTTTGTATGTTACATACACTTAAGTTCTCAAAGAAGATACTCACTATTGATTTTTTGTTCAGACACCATGGAAGACTTTTAAAAATTAGTTTCAGAATTAGAAAACATGGGTGCCTAGGTGGCTCAATGGGTTAAGCCTCTGTCTTCGGCTCAGGTCATGATCCCAGGACCCTGGGATTGAGGCCGTATTAGGCTTTCTGCTCACCAGGGAGCCTGCTTCCTCTGCTCTCTCTGCCTGCCTCTCTGCCTACTTGTGATTTCTCTCTCACTGTCAAATAAATACATAAAATCTAAAAAAAGAAAAAAAAGAAAGAAAACAGAAGAAAATGACAAACAATAACTTAGATCATTGGATACCTTTTTGGAAAAGATGGATGGGGTGGGCAAAGCCTGACGGATTAGGATGTGAATTTACCATCAATATTTATGTCAAGTGTACCTGGTTAATTTTGAGGAAAAGTGGAAGGGGAAAAGAAAACATTAATCTGGATATTGCCTATCCAGGTATTTGGCTATGGAATTTGAATATTTTAACAATTTGAATATTAACAACAATCTGGTTGATATTTGTCTGTTTTATGTAAGAAACTCAATTTTTCATTTAAACTTATTTTCATTAAATTTCATCAAGTTTTCACCACATTTTGTCAAATTTAACTACCATTAGCACATCTTCAGAAAATTTGTCAAATTTAACTACTATTAGAAAGTCTTCAGAAATTATTTATAAATTCTAACAAATGATCAAAAACTCCATATGATTCTTACTCAGTGATTTCTATGTTTTTAAAAAATTATTTTTATTTTTTAAAAAGATTTTATTTATTTATTTGACAGAGAGATCACAAGTAGGCAGAGAGGCAGGCAGAGAGACAGGAGGAAGCAGAGCAGAGAGCCCAATGTGGGGCTCCATCCCAGGACCCTGGGATCATGATCGAGCTGAAGGCAAAGGCCTAACGACTGAGCCACCCAGGTGCCCCAGTGATTTCTACATGTCTATATTTCAAATTCTTCAAAGATGGGGAAAGAGATCAACTGAGGAGTGAAAATGTGTGCATGGATTGGCAGTATATATATCACAGATTACTAATGAAGAGAAGGTAGAATGCATTTCAACAATAGTGTTAAGAATTCAAAGTCGAAATGTGATTTGAGAGCCAGTACAGTGAGAGAGATGCAAACAAAAATATCACACAAATGAGAAACCGCACAGGGTGCACATACTTTTGGCAGGGCAACATCTACAGGGAAGATTATCCGGGAAACTACTAACACAATGATGACAATTGTCTTCCTTTGACAGAGATGATACAAAATTTGGTAACATAAGGGCACATTGATTAACAAATAGTATTACACATTTTTAGGGCATGAAACATAAAATCAAATAATTAAAATTATGGTAGATGCAATGAAAGACTTACTTTTGAAAAAGATATGAAATGCAAATATTATTTGATTATTTTAGATCCAACCCCTGGCATAAGTCATGTAAAACAGATAATGGGATTAGATTTGTGGACTTCCAAAAAGTAAATCTATGAATATTTGGACAAAGGAGTTAAGGAGATGACAAGACAAAAGAAAACATACACGTATTTTCAGAAGACTACTCATAAAACCTGATTCCAAAGAGAAATTGGATACAGCAATGCCACGAATTTGTGTAGAGAACACAATGGGTTGCTATAGAGGATCCTCAGTATTTTCCAGGGCATTCTATGTTTTTTGTTTTGCATCTTCTTTACATTTGGTATTAAATGATGCAGCAAAGATCTATTTTGACAGCACTGAATTTTTTATATCATCCAAGAAATTATATAACTACTCTTTTTGCTTCAACCAAATGTTGGAGGATATTGAAAATGCATTTATGGAACATAAAATTTAAAATCATTGTTGAATATGAGATGGGAAAATTGAATAGATGCCATCTTGCTACTAAAACTTAATTAGGGGGAGTATGAAGTGAATATTGATGACATGAATAAAAACATAGATCCTAAAAATACAAGTCGAAAGTATACATATGAAAATATCCTCTGTAGGATGCATTGCTCAGGACTCATTTGGAGGGAAGGTAAGATTGTTACAATGGTCTCTCCTTATCAGTGGGTTTGCTTTCTGTGTTTCAGTTACCCAGAGTCAAATGTGATCTGGAAGCCAATGATCCTTTTGACTCCTCTCCAGGTCAATAGTAGCCCAACTCTCCATCGCAACGCCTACGTCATCCTCTTCACTTCATCTCATCACTAGGCATTTTATCATCTCACATCATCATAAGAAGAAAGGTGAGAATGATACAAGAAGATGTTGAGAGAGAGAGAGACCACAGTCACATAACTTTTATTACAGTTATCAGTTCTTATTATTAATCTCTTAACTATGCCTAATTAATAAACTTTATCATAAGCATGTATGTATAGGGAAAAAAAAGTGTATATAGAGTTCAGTACTATCCATGGTTTCAGGCAGCCACTGGGGAGGTCTTGGAACGTATCCTCCTCTGGTTAAGGGGAACTACTGACTATATGAGCAAAATTAGACACGAACCCAAAGTCAATGACAATCAGTGCCTTGAAAGCAAATGATGGGCTAAGAAAATCATTCCAGAAAAATTGATTTACAGACGATATTATTGATGCTAAACAAATTACAATTTCTTGGCATTGACCCCAACTTCTCCAAAGTAAGAGTATCAGAGAGAGGATGAAGAATCATTTCAAAGGCTATTTCCACAACAAATCCACCTATGATCTAAAATCTGTTTCTTCTTCTTTTCTATATTGGTAACAAAACTATCAGCTAAAAGAAAGGCTTATATTGGTGAAAGAATATCATGTTTCTTTCAGAATCCTGCATCAGTACTTCTCAAATTTTCATGTGCACACAGACCATCCAGGGATCTTATGAACATGCAAATTCTGATTCAGTAATTCTGGGATAGAACCTGAGATTCTCTGTTCCTAAAAAGCTCCTGGCGATGCCCTGATCCTAGGTGCTTGGAGTGCAAGGGTCTTGATTTCTTCTATGATTTGGAGAATTACTATCAATATGAAGTACCAAAGCTGGGTGAAAATGTACAGTTGAAATTGTTGAGCACAATCAAATATTTTTAGACATTCTTCATCAACATATAAAAAAACTAACAATCTTAAATTATGTGTGTGTGTTTTTTTTAAGATTTTATTTATTTGACAGAGAGAAACACAGCCAGAGAGGGAACACAAGCAGGGGGAGTGAGAGAGGGAGAAGCAGGCTTCCTGCCAAGCAGGGAGCCCAATGTGGGGCTCCATCCCTGGTCTCTGGGATCATGACCTGAGCCGAAGGCAGTCACTTAACCAACTGAGCCACCCAGGCGCCCCTAAAATTATGTTCTTAAAATCTACTATCTCCCATCAAAATATTGTTGTGTTGGGGCACCTGGGAGGCTCAGTCAGTTAAGCCTCTGACTCTTGATTTAGTCTTGGGTCATGGTCTCAGGGTCCTGGGATGGAGCCCCAAGTGGGGCTGTGTGCTTGGCATGAAGCTTGCTTGTCCCCTCTCCCTATGCTCCTTCCCCTACTTGCTCTCTCTCTCTCTCAATTTTTTGGATAAGTAAAATCTTAAAAAAAAAAGTTGCAGTGTTTTTGTGACAATAATTTACTGGATCCATTTCCAAATAACTGAAATTGTCAAGGTATAATTAATTTTGCCAATATCACTATCAGTAAAGAATGTGGCATCTCAAAATTAAATATGTTGAAACCAATGTAAAGTCCACAGTTCCATAAGACTATCCTTCTGATGATCGTTTCTACAAAAGATGAGCTATAAAAAAAGTAATCGTAGGAACCATCAAAAACAGTTATTTCTTCCAAGGCAAGGTGTCTATTTTATGACAGATTATTAGATCTAAGTGACTTTGATCTTCTAATATTATAAACATCTGAATTTTCTATTATTTTAAGAGGAATCATTTACTTGTGTAATTTATATGGAATAGCTTTTTGTTATGGTTGAGAAATAATGACTATAACTTTTTAAAAAAGTAACTCTACCCCAACATGGGGCTCGAACTCATGACCCTGAGATCAAGAGGGGCATGCTCTACCAACTAAGCCAGCCAGGTGCCCCTTAATACAACTTTTTTTAACTTGAAGAAGGAGTAGCTTTTCCAAACTTGTACAAAATGCTGTAGGACCAGGTGGCGGCCATGCTTGGGGTAGTGTACTTAATAAGGAACAAAATGATCTGCGAAACCCATTGGCCCAGTTCAAGGTTTTGGTCACCTGAGATTCCAGTCCCGCGAGATTAAAAGAATCAAAATATCATCTGGCCCCCACATAGATGGTTATAAGGCTGCACATGGTACTAGGGAAAACGGGCTTCTTGGCCATGAGTCCGTCTCCCAGATACCCAGGAAGACCAACCACCTAGACCTCATGGGGAAAATAGGAACTGTGGGGATCCTAGAATGGAAAGCTAGACCAGGGCTTGGGCTGGGATCAGGCTATCAAGTTTCTCCATTCTCTTTGCAGCAGACCACACTCCAGTCACGTGAGTAACTCATCTCTTGCCTCCCTCCTTCCTCTTTCTCTTCTTCTGCTTTTGCTACTTTCTCTGTTTGGATCAGTTCAAAGCAGAGAATCCGATGGGACTAATGTGGCCATTGCTGCTGGTGTAGGACACAACTTCTTCTTCTTTTTTTTTTTTTAAGATTTTATTTATTTGATAGAAAGAGAGACACACAACAAGAGAGGGAACACTAGCAGGGGGAGTGGGAGAGAGAGAAAGAAGCAGGATTCCTGCTGAGCAGGGAGCCTGATGCGGGGCTTGATTCCAGGACCCTGAGATCATGACCTGAGCTGAAGGCAGACACTTAATGACTGAGCCACCCAGGTACACCAGGACACAAATTCTCACCTCAACTTCAGACTTGTGCTTGGAGAGCCCCCTCTTGGCAGCTCTTCTCTGCAGGGGGCTTCCCATGGGACTGTGCAGTGAAGCTCTTGGAAATGGTTCTTTTGTTTAAAAAACACCCTTGAGAGTCTGTCTTTGGCTCAGGTCATCATCTCAGGGTCCTGGAATCGAGTCCCACATGGGGCTCCTTGCTCAGAGGGGAGCCTGCTTCTCCCTCTCCTGCTCCCCCTGCCTGTGCTCTCTCTTCTCTCTCTGACAAATAAATATAATCTTTAAGAACAAAAAATACCCTTGCTAATGACTTCCTCATATTCCAACAAGGAATGAGGCACCATCAGACGCTTCACTCTTCTAGGACAGTTGTTCATTTTAGCCAGATTTTATCTGTACAAAAATGTTGGAAAGGCAGCTGTGGGCACGGTTCAGTGAGCTGTGCTTTGGGGTTTCCACCCAGAAGGCGAACCGAGGAGGCAGAGGTGGCTTCCCTGTCTAGGCCAGTGCCCCGCAGACTCTGCAGGAACAGAAGCTCGAAGAGGTGGCAGAGCTGGCCTGGGGATTTTTTTTTCTTCTTTTTTTTTGCATACATGGATGGGAGGGAACTGGCGGTAAAGGGTTACAGGATTAGAGAGCTAAGCTGAAGGGCCGCACCTGGAGGCAGTCCTGCACGCTGAATTTACAACAGGAGCCTGGGAGTCGTATAAATGAGTAATGCTTCATGATGCTCTTTTCCAAGCGAGCTGCAAAAATTGGCAGGGGCCCTTCAGTGTGCTGTCGATGTGTCTGGAATTCAAATAATTTGATTCTGAGATACAATGACAATGGGAAGCAAGGCATTACCTTGACAGAATGATGGCCGAGACAGCTGCTGCAACCCATATTCATGGAAGATGTTGCGTTAACAACTGTTCTCCACTTGCCCGCAGCCCTGAAATCTCTATCCTGCCTCGTTTCGGTTGCCCTTTACTCAAGGGCGTTAAATTAAAAAGTCATGTAGCCGGTAACCCCCCCCACCCTCGCCCCCAGTCCAGGCACTGAAGAACGGGGAAAGTGAAATAAAAGCCTGACTGAAATGGATATGTCTCTTTAAAAAAAATGCAGCTGACATTAGACACAGCTCCGAGGAGAGGAGCGCATTTGAATATGGGTGGCCTGGCCAAGCACCATCAGAACTTGCTGCTGCCTCTTTTGAATTTGTCTTTGTTGGCCAGACACGGTGGTGTCTTTCCAAAGCATAAACACTGGGAGGATTCGGTCAGTAATCACAGGAGATCTGGTGAGCTGGGGCCCGCGACCTTTCCAAATCACAAGGCACCTTGTCAGGTTGGTTCTTTATTTGCCCCATATAGCACTCACACTACCTCTTATGTATCCTGTGTTTGGATTTTCTGAAGCACTTTTTTAAAAAAATCCTTTTCACCCGTGGTAGAGCATTCTGGAGAAGAACCCCGGATAGTGACTGTGAGCTATTGGTCAGGATTTCAGGTTTGCCTTTGTACGCTTTCTGTCTCTGGATTTCCTTTGCCTTCCAGGTGCCTAATTCCCCAATCCTGTTATCTCATTTGACCACTTATTGCTGATGGGAAGATGGACAGTTCCCAGGTAGCTTCACTCCACATTTCCTACACCTACAAAAATTATACTCCCTTAAGATGAATTTAGCAGATTTATCATTTTGACTTTTTATTAATCTAATAATTAGTTCTCAGAATGTGAACATGTAAATACTAATTGCAGCCATTCATGAAACATTTACTATGTGACAGGTACTGTTCCAATGCTTTATTTATTTTCACAACAACCCTGTGGTGCAGGGTGGTGGGAATTTTATTGTTCCAATTTTATAGTTGGAAGGAATAATTTAAAATATATCTAGTTTCTATTTTTTTAAGGATTTTTTTTTTTTATTTATTGGGGGTGGGGGCACGAGAAGGAGGGGAGGAGGAGAGGGAGAGAGGGAATTCCAAACAGGATCTATGCTGAGCACAGAGCCTAATGCTGGGCTCAATCTCAGACTCTGAGATCATGGCTTGAGTGGAAATCAAGAATTGGAGGGTGAGCTTCCCAGGCACCCCTATCTTGTTTCTGCTGTAGAAACACATTGGACAGTCACAAAGGGATAATGAATGGATAAAAGTTTATCAATACATTGGTGTGTTTAGCTTCTCTCAAAGCAGTGCTTTTGAAAAAATAAATAAATGCTTTTGAGATACATTCACTTTGCATATATCAGCAACTACTTATTGCTGTGTCGTCTTCCATTGTCTACCTTTTTATTTTTTAAGATTTTATTTATTTATTTGGCAGAGAGAAACACAGCCAGAGACGCAACACGAGCAGGGGGAGTGAGAGAGGGTGAAGCAGGCTTCCTGCTTGGCAGAAAGCCTGATGTGGGTCTCAATCCCAGGATTCTGGGATCATGACCTAAGCAGAAGGCAGATGCTTAACGACTGAGCCACCCAGGCGCCCCATTGTATACCTTCTTTAGCCAGTGTCTATTCAAATCTTGTTCCCATTTTGGTTGAGTTTCCTGTATTTTTCAATTATATATTCAGGATTCAAGTCCTTTATCAGATACGTGTTTTGCACAATTTTTCTCCCAGTCTGTACCTTGCCTTTTCATTTTTTAAATGGTATTTTTGGAAGAGCAAATTTTAAATGTCAATAAAGTTCAATTTATCAATTTTTTATTTTAGATTTATGCTGTTTATTTTTTTAAGATTTTATTTATTTATTTGACAGAGAGAAACACAGCTGGAGGGGGAACACAAGCAGGGTGAGTGAGAGAGGGAGAAGCAGGCTTCCGGCTGAGCAGAGAGCCAGATGTGGGGCTCGATCCTGGGTCTCCAGGATCATGACCTGAGCCGAAGGCAGTCGCTTAACCAACTGAGCCACCCAGGAGCCCCTGATTTATGCTGTTTATATTACACCTAAGTAATCATTGCCCACCGCAAGATTGCAAGATTTTCTTTTATGTTGTCTTATAGAAGTTGTATATTTTTTTTTTTATTGTTACTAAATTTTTTTTTCCAGTGTTTCAAGATTCATTCCCCATTCCCCACACCCAGTGCTCCCCGCTTTAGGTGTCCCCAGTACCCACCACCAGGCTCTCCCATCCCTCCACCCCCCTCCCTCCAAGTCCCTCAGTTTGTTTCTGTGTTCAAAGTCTCTGTTGTTTCGTTTCCCTCCCTA
>PITA01017529.1:0-34756 GCA_004023965.1 Spilogale gracilis | reverse complement strand
GCACCCACAGCTTGCAAGCCTAGTCAAGAACACATCCCAGACACTGTCAGGCTAACATTGCTGGGAAATTGGAGCTGACCTAATTATGCCCCATGACCTGGATTGCAGCTAGAAGTGGACATCTGCTCATAGTTCCAGTAGACAAGAGATACATCTGAGTCAATGTAGGGAGGATGCTTGTGCTCTGTGTGGACAGAACCTTTGAGATTGCTTTGCCTATAATGAGATTGCACAGCCCCAACCCTCTAACTGGATCTGTTGGTGGGCAGCCCAGTGGGCAGGCTGAGTCAATCTCAAATCCACAAAACAGACCTGAATGGGGTAAAAACTCTCATGCAAAACAAGAGCAGGAAGCAAAATTTCAAAGCACGCAAAGAAATCCATGGTTATAAGACATTATCACAGCAGTATTTTTTTCTTGAGGATAAATTTCTTTCAGATGACGGCCTAAGATTATTTATTTACTTAGTCAACGCATATTATCGAGCACCTACTATGTACCAAGTACTGATATAGTGGCTGGGAATAAACAGTGAACAAAACACACAAAAATCCCTCTCTTCATGGAGTTTATATTCTAGTGGGAGGTCATAACTGAAGGAATTTTCAGGAGTAATCTGGATAGCAGATTAGAGAGTTATAGAGGGACAGACAGATGGCTGAGAGAGATTAGAATCCTGTCCTGTTCTAGCTGCCCCTCCATTTGAAATAACAAATACCAATCATTTTATCATTTTTATTAAACTCCACAAATACAGTGAAATGAAAAGAAATGTAAGGAAAAATTGTGCTTTGCATCTTGACCTCTGTTAGCAAGAACAAGCTGGCAGGAACAAAAGCCCAGAAAAGACCTGATTTATTTTATTTAAAGATGCCTAGGGACCTCCATGGTGGACCAAAGAAGGAATCTTCAAAGATTTCTAGTTTTTGTTTTTGTTTTTGGTTTTTTGTTTTTATTTTTTAAAATATGTTATCAGGCTCTTCATTTTAAAGGCAGCCCAATCTGTGTTTATGCATTTTTCATTTTGCTCAGACAGTCCAGGTGAGTACTGGGCAATCACATTTTCCTTTTCTAATTATATCTGAACTTGAAGTAGAGTAGAAAGAAAGACGTCACAATTGTAGGCAGCTTCTGTGCTTTTATTCTTGTCCCTTGTTACCATATTGCTCTAAAATTTTTCCATTGAGGAGTCACAGCTTATCTCCTAAATTTATGTTTTTGAGAGAAAAAAGTTGAATTTCTTTGTCTACTGTGACCCTTACTGCTCTATCCTTATTCTTTTCCTATGACTCAGTCTTCTTGGATGAATAGCTCTTAATTTTTGTCAGGTCAAATATTCTATTTTGAGAATTTGATTGCATCTCTGAATTCACAAAAATACATACATGCACGTAAATATACCTATTTATGCATATGGCTTTATTGTAACTGCCTAATAAAACACATCCTTGGGAGCTAAGGGCATGAGCATCTGTCTTAGTTTCTCTTCCTTGGTTTACATCTTTTAATCTTGAGGTTCCCAGGGAGTTTTCATTGGCTATTTTTTTCCTTCAATTTTTAAAAATTAACCTATAGTGTATTATTTTTTTCAGGGAAACAGCTGTGATTCATCAGTCTTACACAATTCACAACCCTCACCAAAGCTCATACCAATGTCCATCTGACTGTTTATTTTGAAGTGACTTTTCCTCAACTGCATAACCTTTAGCTATGACAACACCCGTAAAAGGAAACAAGAAGGGGCCGGTGTCCCATCTGCAACACACAGAGCGACTGATTGGAGTGTGTGAATTAGTCTGTGATTCTGTTACTTGTTCTTGCACCAACAGTTACAGGGCTACAGAGAAAATGGTTTTGCTCTTATGAGGGAATAAGCAGCACTCCCCACATCACACAAAGGACAAGCCATGGAACTTTTATCTTATGGGGCTGGATGCTCAATTCAATGTCATACTTCCTGAATCACCTACTAAATGCCAGACACTGTGCCAGGGCCTGGGGAAGAGGAAGGTTGGGTGGACCCAGTACCTGCCAGGGTGTTTATTTTTATTCTAGAACCTCTACCTATGTGTCTTCATACACTCCCAATGCTTTCAACTCTCCCATAATGTAGAGCTCCAGATTTACACATTCTAGTCCTGACATCTTCTACCTACTGCAAAACAAGCATTCCCACCTGGCTGTCCTGCTGTGAAGGCTGATGAAATATATCCTGGTTTATCTCAAGTTGTGGGGTGATCTCACCAAACCCTCTGCAACAGCCCACGCTGGAAATGTGGGCATAACCAATTGACTCTCTTCTCTAGCCTCCAGGGTCCAACCAAATTATTTAGATTCTTATGCTTAAAGATCCCTCCATCCACTCGCTCCCTTATCTTCTTTTACCCTTGCTTTAGTTCAAGCCTTTAGCCTCTCCCCTGAATTATTGAATTCAGCACCCTGCTGGCCTTCTCACTGTAGTCTGGCCCTGCCTCCCATTCTCCCCTCCACAGTGTTGCTGGAATTCTCTCTAAAATGCAACTCTAATCAGGTTCCTCGTCTGCAGTAAATGCTTAATGGTGCCCTATGACTTTTTCAGGAAGGCAGTCAAGGCCTTTTATGATTTGGCTCCTCTGACCCTCTTCAAGTCCGCACATCCATTCATTGTCTTCCCACCCTGTCTCTCCTGAGCAGCTCCCTTTTTAGTTGTATCTGTGTTGAGTATTTGTAGACTCCAGAACGGGTTGAGCTCTTCCACATCCTTGCACTTTTATATATCTTGTTCTTTGCCCAGAATTCCAGCAGTTCTCCACCAAACACACTTATCCATTTTGTAAATTTTTTTTTTCAAAATTTCAGAGCTCAATGTAATGTCCTCTGAGATGCTTCCCTTCTCTCAGGTGGAGTCATATACCTCTCATCTCTCCTGGCTTTGATCTTGCATATAATTTTATAATTTTACACACACTGCATTGCAATTATTTCTTTATTTAATGTCTACATTGCAAGGTGGACACCCTTGGGCTGGCAGGTGCTGGGTCCACCCAGCCTTCCTCTTCCCCAGGCCCTGGCACAGTGTCTGGCATTTAGTAGGTGGTTCAGGAAGTATGACATTGAATTGAGCATCCAGCCCCATAAGATAAAAGTTCCATGGCTTGTCCTTTGTGTGATGTGGGGAGTGCTGCTTATTCCCTCATAAGAGCAAAACTATTTTCTCTATAGCCCTGTCACTGTTGGTACAAGAACAAGTAACAGAATCACAGACTAATTCACACACTCTAATCAGTCGCTCTGTGTGTTGCAGATGGGACACCTGCCCCTTCTTGTTTCCTTTTACGGGTGTTGTCATAGCTAAAGGTTATGCAGTTGAGGAAAAGTCACTTCAAATAGCTGGACAAGATGGGGCTTGATCACTGTAGTGAAGGATTTATTACTTGAACTATACAAAACTACTGTGAAATGTTAGCAAATAACTAGGCCTCAGGGAACATTAATGACTTTCATCATACCATTGCAGATGATGTAAAATAAAAGCAACAGAAACTGAAGTTTTAGATACTAATATAAGATAAATAGGAAGGAGGGCTAGATAAAACCAGCCAAGCAATTTTCTGTCCTCAAAAAGTCACCAGGGGTGATCCAGTGTTTTGGAATGTGAACCAATGAGTTTTGGCCGAATTGCTTGACAAAATTTCCCACTAGAGTGCACCACTGGAACTGTATTGACCTTTTAATCTATCCTTGTAATCCATTTCTGAAGAGGCTCTTTTTTTTTTTTAAAGCATTTCCTTTGCAGAGGGAGATTATTTTTTTAAAGATTTTATTTATTTATTTTGACAGAGAGAGAGATATCACAAATAGGCAGAGAGGCAGGCAGAGAAAGAGGGAGGAAGCAGGCTCCCTGCTGAGCAGAGAGCCCGATATAGGGCTGGATCCCAGGACCCTGAGATCATGACCTGAGCTGAAGGCAGAGGCTTAACCCTTTGAGCCATCCAGGTGCCCCGAGACTATTTTTTTTTTTTAAGAGTTTATTTATTCATTTGAAAGAGAGAGATCACAAATAGGCAGAGAGGCAGGGAGGCAGGGAGAGAAAGAGGGGGAAGCAAGCTCCCCACAGCAGAAAGTCTGATGCAGGGCTCAATCCCAAGACCCTGACATCATGACCTGAGCCCAAGGCAGAGGCTTAACCCTCTGAGCCACCCAGGCGCCCGGAAGAGGCTCTTTAAAAACACTTTATGACCAATTAGATATAAAATGTTACTGTCTCAATTGAATCTGCCCTGTTTTTCCACCTTCCTCATTTGTTACATTTATCTGTACTGAATATTCTGGAGGTGGAGTGGGAGTCCTTTTCTAATAGTTCACAGATTTAATCACAAGCTTTCCCCTACCCCAGTGGCACACTGGTAGTAAATGAAAACAGTGCCAGGCTAAATGTGAGTGGAAAGGCCTCTTCACCGATGTCTTACAGACATTTAAGCTGTTTCCTTTAGAAAACATTTTTTTTTTTTAAATAAAGTGAAAAAGGCAGAGAGAAAAGCTAACTATCTTATATTCCTAGGAGTCAGTTACAGCGATGCTATGAGTGCTTGAAAATTTCTACCTGCACATAAAAGGATTCTATTCAGGGAGTCCATGAAGGCATTACTGAATTGTTGATATACTGCAAGAGTCCCATCTTCTGGAGTCTGGAAGTTTTTATATTTGTAAGACGAAAATTCTAATGAGAATGGAATATCTGTTATATCCTGACTCCTCTGCTCCTATCACATCAACTGCTTTTTTTGAAGGCCCTTCCTGTCAACTAGCTACTGGAAGTCTCCGCCTGGAACAGATACCACTAGCTCCCTCCCCTGCAGGTCGTTAGTAAGCCCAGGAAAATGGGGCAGAACCAAGAAACCCTTGCACAGTTGCTGAGGGGACCCGGTAGACTGCACCAGCGGAGACAGTGCTCCTGATTTTAACTTTCTGTCCCTCAAAGAAGTCAGTTTTCCCAACAAGTTCACTGACATTTATTTTCTTTTCTGTTTGTTTTCCTTCTTTTCCAGTTCATTGTCACTCAGTTGATTACTGAGTTACTATCCTTGCTTCTTAAATACCACCCATGGAATTTCATGGTTCATCCTGAGAGGATTGTCTGTCTGTCCCTTCTTCTCGGGTGCAGCTGAATCTTCTCTACCTCCCCCTCTCCTGTGATGTGCTCAGGTCACAAGTCCCAGAAAAGAGCAGTTTGCTCCTGGTGACTGGCCTTTGCCTCAAATGGAATCTCTGATCTCATTCCCTTCCTGGGTGATTTTCTGACTACTTTCTGGGTGATTTTCCTTTATGACCCACTGATACTCATCATCATTTTATTAGGCCTAAGTGATTTTGCTTACATGTTAGCAGTTTTCATTGCATACCAGACATTGCGAATTTTATGTTTTGGGGTACCGAAGACTTTTTCATCATTTTATATATTTTTGGGCCTTGTTCTGAGATGCAGTTATGTTACTTGGAAACAAGTGGATCCTTTAGAAGCTGGCATTTGGCGTTTGTTAGGCTGGTCTAGAACAGTCCTTAATCAGGGCTAATTTGGCCTCTTCACTGAGGTCATACCTGTTGAGGGGCTCCCCTGGATGCCTGTGTATCAGGAAGTCTTTCCACCATGGCCGGGGAGCACATGATCCTAGATGAGCTCCAGGAATTGTTCTGCCTCCTCCTTGAAGTGGCTGTTTCCTGGCTTCTGAGAATTTCCTCATGTACATGTTCTGATAGTACTCCGCCAAAGTGGGGGATCCCCTGCAGACCTCCAAGCTCTCTCCTCTCTGCTACCCTACTCTATGAATTCTAGACATCTTCAAGTCCCTGAACAGTGAGTGCTGTCTCCTCAGCTCAGGGAGACTGCTGGGCTCTGTTTGAGGGTCACATCCCCAAGCTGCAGTTTGGATGGATATCTTCCCCAGGCTGTGAGCTGTGGCTGCTGTTCGGCTGACCTCACGTGTTTCCCTCCTTATGGGGATCACCGTTCTGTGCTGCTTCTTGTCCAGTGTCTGAACACCATTGCTTTGCATATGTTGTCTATTTTCATAGTCGTTTACGGTGTGAGGGTAAATCCATTTCCAATTACTCATTAATCATGGCCTATAGTGGAACTTACTCAAGTGGAAAACTTTGGATTGGGAGTTCTGGTTGGCAGAGCATGGCATCGTGGTCAAGAACACCAGACCTGTCATCAGACTGCCTATATTCAAATCCTGATACCTGTGAGTGGCATACGGAAAATTACATAATTTCTCTTTGCCTCAGTCTCCTCATCTGAAAATGGAAGTAATGAATGTATCATAAGCCCTAAAAGTAATGGTAATGACAAGAAATTGAAAATATTTTCAGTCATGGCAGCCTTACCGGATTAAGACTGTAACCTTCTCAGATCTTTGAAAGCTAATGATTATTTACAAACATAAATTCTGGAATATTTGTTAATAAATCATTTATATTATTTCCCAAGTCAAATCTCATATTTATTGAGAAAAAAAAAGCTTTAGAAGACTATTTTATCACTTATGGAAGGCCACAAAACTAGTCATTTTGAATTATAGTAACTGCATAAAGATAATTAATTCTTTGCTCTCCAAAAATTCCAGTGAGATAATCCATTTTTGTGGAACCTGCTATACTGGGTCATGATTTATATGAACATGAGAATTATCACATTTAGTTTTTGCTATGTCACAATCAACTTTAACCTCAGCAACTTATAACAATACATCTTCGTTTCCATGATTATGCGCCTGCAGCTTGTCTGTGGGTTGGCTGATCTAGGCTGGACCAAGCTGGACTTCAGACTTTCAGTCAGGTTCAGGTTCAGGTCTGTTCCCTGCGTGTTGCTTCTGAGGCCACTTCGCACATGGTCATGAGACTCATGCTTGAAAATCAGGAGCTTGCTCCTGTCTGCCTTGGCCAGTTCTGTGCTCACTCTTGGAATAATACATCACTGGTGTGAGGGCTTCATCGTGTCCTCATGCGTTTGGAGTAGCTGCCTCAGTCTAACTGGCTGTCCCAGTTCCTAATACTTGAAGCTGAATCTTGGGAGGGTCCTAAGGGGCAGCTTTAGTTCTTTGGAGTTGAATAAGTGGCTGACTGGTGGGCTTATGGTGTCAGGGAGGTGAAGACACCCTGCTTGGTTTTTTCCTTTTCTTTTTTTAGTCATAGAACTTTTAGTCAAAAAGAAACATAATAATTTTGTATAGTGAACTCAAAAGTATAGTTAATATTATAAGTGAATAGCATCATTTAAAGAAAAAAAAGTCCCCATGTACTTACAATTGGCATTACTCTCATTCGTTTTCTCTTTTGTGCATTATGCTTTCTCAATCTTTGCTTTCTTTTTACCCAGGAAGTCTGATTCTTTTGTCTCATTGGCTGACTCAAAGACAGTCCCCCTGGGCTTATCTATGGCTTTGTTCTCCAACCGTGCACAAGGCTGCTCTATTACAAGTAGGAATCTCCACCATTTTGCCTGCTGCCTGCTTCCTCAGCACTTCAGGATCCCTACTTCAGACTACCATCTCTAAGGGAAGAAGGGCTCAGTTCTGCATGTGGTGACGCCTGCTCATCTTCATCCTTCATTTCTGGTCATTTTCTGCCTGCCCGTTCTCCCCAGGCAGTCATGCTGCACAGCCTGGCTGACTTTCACTATTATGAAAATAATTCCAGATTAAGGATTTTGGTAATTAAGAACAACAATAGATCAGTTAAATTTCTCAGTGTAATTCTTGTTTTAAGGTTCTAATCTGACCCCTTTTTAGAATCCCCATTTAAACATTCTTAATCAACTTGTTACTTTACCTTCTTGGCCATTCAGATTTTCCGTGTAAACTCAAATTCCTTCCAGATTGTAGTTCTGTCTTGGCTTGACTGCTATTATTTACTTGTTCTCTGAGCTTTTCAGAGACAGATCATTAAGTGCTATGATCTCCAGATCCTGGGATTGAGCTCCACTGGACTCCCTGCTCAGTGGGGAGTCTGCTTCTCTCCCTTCTTCTGTCCCTCCTCCCTGCTCAGGCTCTCTCTCTCTCAAATAAATAAATAAATAAAATATTTAAAAAATTAATACTGAATTCCTTCTTTATTGCATTTGCAAATGTGCATTCTTTTCTTTCCCCTAATATTCTATTTTTTAACATTACCACTTATCTACTGATGGAGACTAAAATATTGTTTTTAATTTTTCCAGCTTTATTGAGGTATAATTGATAAATAAAAATTGTATATATTTAAGGTGTGACATTTTGATATATGTATACCTTGTGAACTGAGTACCACAATCAAGCTAATTAACACATTTGTCACCTCATAGTTACATAGTTTGTACATGGTGAGAACATTTAAGATCTACTCTCTTAGCAAATTCTGAGTATAAAATACAGTATTATTAACTATAGTCAACATGCTGTATATTAGGTCTCCAGTACTTAGTTATCCTATATAAATGAAACTTTGTACCCTTTATGTTTCTGCAATGGATCATTTGCAATTGGGGCTGCTGGAAGCCTGGGTGCAAGGAGATGGGCTTTGTCCTGAGTCTGTGGGGGCCAGCCTGATACAGAGGTACACTGGGGTCAACCTTTTGTCTGGGTATGCAGGGTTAGGATTTGTGCCTGGGCCTGTGGGGGTTTGCTTGGAATCTGTATGTGTGTGTGTGTGTGTGTGTGTGTGTGTGTGTGTGTGTGTGTGTGTGTGTGAGTCCTGGGTCTACTGGGGCGAGCCTGGAATTTGGATGCACTGGAGCCTGACCCATGAAGGCTGGCCTGCTGGTGGGATACTTGTTGTCTGAGCTGAGTCTCCAGGGGATGGCTCAGAGATGAGTGTGCCTGGATTCTGGGACCCCTGGGACTACACTGAAGCCTGGGGCTGCAAGGGATTGGTACTGGGATTCACTGGTACTGGGCCTGGTACTGGGATTCACTGGGGAGGGCCTGGAATTTGTGTCTGCAGCAAAGTCTGGTACTCATTTCACTCTCCTTTGCCATGTGGAGAGTATCTCTCCCTGAGCTTCTCTGTGCAGGCTTGGAGGAGAGGTGATGTGAGACTGACCTTTCCACCATCTTCAATGTCTTGTAGTTTTATGTTTCAGCAAGTGCTGTAATCTCTCAGCTGGATCCCTTTTTCTTGTTTAAATTGATGTTTTTGTGAGCGCAAGAGCACTGGCACCTCCCCTTCTGCCATCTTGCTCATAGTCATTCTGAAGAAGCTTTCCCTGAAGGAGTCTTTCTCCAGTGTCTAATCAATGATAAAGCACTTGTCATCCCCAGAAGGAACCTGGAATTGAAATTTCTACTGCTTTGCATAATGACTTGCAAAGAGAAGGAAATACTCTTCTGGAGCTGTCTCAGCAATGCAGTTGCTTTCTTGCTCAGTTATTCTAAGGCACTCCTCAGCAGGTGCTAGGAGCCAAATGCTTATACAAAGAAAGAATATTTCTCCTGTGGCTTTCCTCTGTAGGACTTATTTATTTCTCTGGTAGTAATTACAGAGATTCACAATGTCTAATATCTGGGAGTGAAAGTAATATTTGGTTGAAACCAGACAGAATGAACTTCTGGGATTCAAAAATAATTCTGGATTTTATAATAAATATACTTACTGTTAAAATTTTATTATTAAATTTCTAATAATGAAAATGAAAACCTTTGGCATTAACATGAGGGAGGGAGTGCTCCTGTGCATTTCTCTTTTTTTTGTAGTGCTAAATAGGACTCCCACGTCCCAGTAAGGCTGGTAAAGGAGAAGAAATAATTGTGCAATCTCACTTTTCTCTAACACTTTCTTTTTTCTTTCATGCTTCTTTATATTCTTTATAATGTCTGGACCAAAGGTGATTTGTCATAGATGTTGTCATATATGATTTTGCTAGTTTTTCTCTTCATGGAAATTTGAGATAACAAAGTTGTGTTCTGTTCTCAGTTCATTTTCACAGGATGAGCAGAATTCTAAGAGGCACTTTTTGTTAAAAGACTCAAGACCTGAATTACATTCTTGGAAGTACTAATTAAATATCTTTCTAACATTTATGTTTCATATTATTCGTGCTTATATACCAAATAATTTGATTATATCTTAGATCTACTCTTTAGTTATTTCTACTTTTAAGTTTTTGAATATTTGTTGGCTCAAAAAAGATATGATATTACTAAATTATTTAGTTCTTATATTTCTAAAATTTACATTAACTATAAATCAATTGCCTTATCAATTTTGATATAGGAATGTCCTTAATTATTTTTATATGTGATATTACAGCCTATGCAATTATATTAATTATTGTAGAATATTATTTTTGCAGTTGCATATATTTTTGAATCATTTAGATAGAATTTCAACATAAAAGCACATAAAGAGATTTTCACTTTAATTTATATCTACAAGCCTTTTCTATATTTGGAAGTAAATATATAGATAATAATGATAAATCAGAATGACATGCCTTGTAGCTATTGCTGATGTTGTCATAATGGCTAGATATTTTAACCTATGTCATCTTGTGATCATTGACCATTGACCAGGCACAAACTCAGGGATATCTGAACTGATGCTCAAATGGGCATTTGGCTCTTCAAACTTTCAAAGGCTTAAGCCAAAAACCAGAGTTTTTGGCCAAATAGCAAGGATGTTTAATGTATCTCTACATAGATTAAAAATCATATATCTGAATCAGGTATCACAACATGAAACTCTCTGATTGCATTTGTTAAATAAACCACAAATAATTTTCACTTGCTTTAGAATAAAAGATAAAACAATCTACTCCCCAGAGGAAACTTTAGCTGTAACAGAAGGGAGCTCCAGTGCATGGGTTCTGCCATAGAAAGATTGATGGAATTGGTGAAAATGATTACGAGGCAAGGGTAGGGGAGTGTTGGAAATTTAAAGGAAGTTGAGGATTGATAGAAAGATCTTAGAGAGCTGGAGAGTAAATTACCAGGAAAATGAAGTAGAATTTTCCGCCAGTTTTAAGTTTGTTTGATATTCGTGGTCAGCAATCTCAGGTGAGTCCATTTAGCATGAATTGTGTGAATCTCCAATAGAGATTTGGCTACTTTGGTTTAGGCAAATCACAGACTCACCAAACTCCAACCACCAGTCAGAAGGGAATTCCCAATGTACTGCTAGGCTGGTTACCTTTGGCTTAGGGTCTGGCTTGGGTTGCCATGATGCTTGATGATGGCTGGGCAGATAGGACCATTGCTAAGTTGGTGACCACTTAGCACAGAGGTCACCAAACCCCATAATGGAACAATGATGTGATTGAAGTAGTCTGGGTTAAGACAATAAGCAGCAGGTATTGTGTTGCAAACTGGAGAGTCCATGATCTCTCTAAGGACCAGCTGCTACTTAGCTGAGCCCATCATTGCTATGTGAGTTTGTGAGGCCAGCAGATAAGATCTTTTCATTCAAGAGACACTGAACATATGGATTTTTATTTGAAATGTTCTTATTTTTTAAAAAGATTTATTAATTTACATGAGAGAAAAAGAGAGATGGAGAGAGCATAGGGGGAGGGTCAAAGTGAGAGGGAGAGAAAGAATCTTCAAGCAAACTTCCTGCTTGAGTTGGAGTCGGACATGTGGCTTGATCCCAGAACCCTGAGGTCATGACCTGAACCAAAATCAAGAATTGGATGGTTAACTGAATGAGCCTCCCAGGAACTCCTGAAATGTCCTTAATTGAAAAACCACTTGCATGCCAGTAATAAGAAATTCGATGAGCCATCAATTTGCAATCTCTCTCATGTATAACTTTTACATCCTTGGTAGATTAATTGTAGTCTTATATTACATCTTATGAAAGTTCTATAAAGTGCTTTCACATACATTGCTTCCTTTAACCCTTAAGAAAAGCATAAGAAAATTAGGGAGCAAGTCTTATTCCTCTTTTTAACACCCTATGGTATCCTTGGGAAGTCACTACACAAAAGAGATACCCAATAATATTTGTTGAATGAAACTCTCCACTCTTCTCAATGACAGAATTGAAGTTCTACAAAGTGAATAAAGCCTTAAGTTAAATTTAGTGAACTCCCTGAGTCAGTGTAATAGGGGAGCACATTTCCATCCACAGAAAAGGTAAGGGCTCAGACTGTGAGCTAGAGAACAGCTGGAGTGGATACTTAGAACAAGTATAAATCATCACCAGATGACCATTAGACCACATCTCATTCACCAGTAACTGGCTGGTGATTACAGCTAACAGCCTTTGCTATGGCTTAGTTCCTTTCTTAAATGTAAATCAAGATTTTCAAAGAGTGTATTAAACAATTTCTTAAAGAGTATACCTCACAAAGAGGCCCAAGCTGATGGAGCATTTTACTTAAGCTCTTGAGAAGGTAAAGAGGTAAAATACAGTTAGATGTTTTCTTGCCACTAGTGAATCAGAAAAAAGAAGCCACTGTCTCTCTAATAAGTGAGATGAAAGCAGGTTCATCCATTATCTGGGGCTGAGTATGTTGCAGTATTCATTTTCATCAACTCTGATTGAGAATGAGCACAGAGAATGTTCAGAGTTACATTTCCTACTTATTGCTCTCTTCTCATTTTCAAACTGTTCATTTCTATATGACTGGATATAAAATGCTTTAGGCTTGCTAATTTAATGCTTTTTTCCCTCAGTCTATTTGATGTCTGCAAAGAACTAAAGATGTATTTTGCGTTAATGTTACTAACTTGAACCAGTCAGCAATTAATGAAGAAAGCTGAAAAAAAGACAATGTTTTTGTTTTAAATAAATTCATGTTAATGTATATGCTTCTGATTAAGGTAAAAGTCCTTAGTACATGTATGATTAAATTAAAAATTCATGAATCCAACAGACTTTAGATGGATGAATGGATAGGAGAGATGGCAGGAAAGTTGCAGATGTTTATTATAATCAATTTAATATCTTGGGCTGAGAAATAATTTCTGAACAAGTCAATTATTATTAATTAGCTTGTAAAGATTTATCTTATTATCCTTAGCTGTCTTCTGCTCAGCATCTCTGTGGGAACAAGGGCATTCCTGGGAGAACAAAGAGCTCCACAGGTATCAGCTTAATTGGTAATGATAGCTGGCTTTGGAATTTGCTTCCAATCATACGTTTACAAAAATTAAATATATCTAACTTAGTCACACTTTTTGGGGAGTGGTAAATTACAGGAGCCAGACATAATAAATCAGTAGAACATCTAACACTTTTTGAAATAAGATTTAAAAAGAATTCCAATATAATTAACATAGAGTGTAATATTAGTTTCAGGTGTACAATGTAGTGATTTAACACTTCCACACATCACCCGGTGCTCATGCAAGTGTCCTCCTTAATCCCCATCACCTATTTCACCCACCCCCACTGCCACTTCTACTTTGGTAATCATCAGTTTGTTCCCAATAGTTAAGAGTTTGTTCCTTGGTGGTCCCTCTCTTTTTCTTTTTCTTTTCTTTTGCTTGTTTGTTTTGTTTCTTAAATACCACCTATGAATTAAATCATGTGGTATTTTTCTTTCTCTGACTTATCTTGCCTAGGCTTATACTCTCAAGGTCCATCTGTGTCATTGCAAATGACAAGAGTTCATTCTTCTTCATGGCTGAATAATATTCCATTGGATATACATACCACTTTTAAAAAAAGGATTTATTTATGAGAGAGAGAGAGAGAGAGAGAGAGAGAGAGAGAGAGAGAAGGCATGTTGGAGGAGGGGCAGAAGGAGATGGAGAAAGAGAATCCTCAAGCAGCCTCCCCATGGAGTGAGGTTCCTCCCTCTCCTTTCCAACTTTGGGCTCAACAAGGGACTCAATCCCACGACCCTAAGATCATGACCTGAGCCAAAATCAAGAGTCAGACACTTAACTGTCTGAGCCACCCAGCTGCCCCAATATAACACTTCTTCTTTATCCATTCATCTGTTGATGGACACTTGGGTTACTTCCATAATTTTGCTACTATAAACAATGCTGCTATAAACATTGGGGTGTATGTTAGTATTTTTGTATTCTTCAGGTAAATACCTATTAGTGCAATTGCTATATCATAGGGTAGTCTTATTTTTAATTTTTGGGGGAAGCTCCATACTGTTTTCCAGAATGACTGTACCAGTTTGCATTCCCACCAACAGTGCAGGAAGGTTCCTTTTTCTCCACATCCTCATGACACCAAAAATTGTGTCTTGTGTTGTTGATTTTAGCCATTCTGACAGGTGTGAGGTGATATTTCAAGTGTTAATTTGCATTTCCCTGATGTTGAGTGATGTTGAGCATCCTTCCTGTGTCAGCCATCTGCGTGTCTTTGGAAAAATGTCTTTTCATGTCTTCTTCCCATTTTGTAATTGGATTATTTATTTTTTGGGTGTTGAGTTGTATCAGTTCTTTACACAGTTTTAATATTAACCCTTTACTGGATATGTCATTTGCATATTTCTTCTCCATTCAGTAAGTTTAGTTTTGTTGATTGTTTCCTTTGCTGTGCAGAATATTTCATTTTGATATAGTCCCAATAGTTTAATTTTGGTTTTGTTTCCGTTACCTCAGGAGATATATTAAGAAAAATGTTGATGTAGCTGACGTCAGAAACCTTACTGCCTATGCTGTCTTCCAGGATTTTTATTGTGTTGGGTCTCATGTTTAAGTCTTTAATCCATTTTGAATTTATTTTTGTATATGGTGTAAGAAAGCGGTCCAGGTTAATTCTTTTGCATGTGGTTGACCAGTTTTCCCAACAATGTTTGTTGAAGAGACTTTTTCCCATTTTATAGTCTTTCTTGCTTTGTCAAAGATCAGTTGACCATATATAATCATGGCTTATTTCTGATTTTTCTATTCTGTTCTATTGGTCTATGTGTCTGTTTTTGTGCCAGTACCATACTGTTTTGATACCTGCAGCTTTGTAATATAGCTTGAAGTCCAGAATTATAATGTCTTTTCTTTTTTTAAAATTGCTTTGGCTGTTTGGGTTCTTTTGTAGTTATATACAAAGTTTTGGGATATTTTATTGTAGTCTTGTGAAAAATGCTCTTGATATTTTGTAGAGATTGCATTAAATAGGTAGATTGCCTTGGGTAGGAAGGACATTTTCATGGTATTTGTTCTAACCCATGAGCATGGAATGTATTTCTTTTTCTTTGTGTCATCTTCAATTTCTTTCATCAATATTTTATAGTTTTCAGAGTACAGATCCTTCACCTCTTTGGTTACAAGTTTATTTCAAGGTATTTATTATTTTTGGTGTAACTATAAATGGGATTGTCTTATTAATTTCTCTTTCTGTTGCTTCATTATTAGTGTATAGAAAGGCACAGATTTCGGCACATTGATTTTGTACCCTGAATTAATTTGTCCATTCTTACAGTTCTTGGTGGAATCTTTCAGGTTTTTTATATATAGTATCATGTCATCTGCAAATAGTGAAAGTTTGACTTCTTCCTTTCCAATTTGGATGTATTTTATTTCTTTTTGTTATCTGATTGCTGTGCCTAGGAATTCTACCACTATGTTGAATAAAATGGTGTGAGTGGACATCCTTGTCTTGTTCCTGACCTTAGGAGGAAATCTCTTAGTTTTCCCCCCATTGAGTATGGTGTTCTTGTGTGTTTTTCATATAAGGCCTTTATTATACAGAGGTATGTGCCCTCTAAGCCTACTTTTTTTTTTTAAATCATAAGTGGATATTGTACTTTGTCAGATGTTTTTCTGTATCTCTTGGAATGATGGTATGGTTTTTATCCTTTTTTTCATTGATTTGATGACTTTCATGAATATTGAAACCCTTGTGTACCAGGAATAAATCCCTTGATTGTGGTGAATGATTTTTTAAAAATGTGTTACTGAATCCAATTTGCTAGTATTTCGTTGAGGAGTTTTGCATTTATGTTCATCAAAGATGTGACCTGTAGTTCTTTTGTGTGTGTGTGTGTGTGGTGTCTATCTGCTTTTGGTATCAGAACAAAGCTGGCCTCAGAGAATGAATTTGGAAGTTTTTCTTCCTTTTTTGTTTTTGGAATAGTTTGAGAAGAACAGGTATTCATTCTTCTTTAAATGTTTGGTAAAATTTCCCTATGAAGTCATCTGGCCCTGGACTTTTGTTTGTTGGGAGTTTTTTGATTACTGATCCATCTCTTTGCTGGTAATCAGTCTATTCAAATTTTCTATATCTTTCTGCTTCAGTTTTGGTGGGGTTCTATGTTTTTAGGAATTCATCCATTTCTTCTAGGTTGTTCAATTTGTTGGCATATAATTTTTCATAGTATTCTCTTACAATTGTTTGTATCTCTGTGGTGTTGTTTGTTATCAATCCTCTTTCATTTGTAATTATATTTATTGGAGTCCTTTCTCTTTGATTTTGATGAGTCTGGCTGGAGGTTTATGAATTTTGTTGATCTTTTCAAAGAACAAGCTCCTGGTTTCATATATCTGTTCCACTGTGGTTTTTCTTTAGTTTCTTTATCACCTATATCTGCACTAATCTTTATTATCTCCTTCCTTCTGTTGTTTTGGGGGTTTGCTTGTTCTTTTTATAGCTCGTCTAGATGTAAGATTAGGTTGTTTATTTGAGATTTTCCTTGCTTCTTGAGGTAGGTCTGTATTACTATAAACATCCCTCTAAGAACCAATTTTGTTGCATCCCAAATGTTTTGGATTGTTCTCTTTGCATTTTCATTTGTTTTCATGTATTTTTGAATCTCTTCTTTGATTTTTTGGTTAACCCATTCATTGGTTAGTAGCATTTTTGTTTGTTTTTAAGATTTTATTTTATTAGAGAGAGACACACACAGCAAGAGAGGGAACACAAACAGGGGGATATCTGAAGTATCTGAAGTATCACTTCCTACTGAGCAGTGAGCCTGATGTGGGGCTTGATCCCAGGACCCTGGGATCATGACCTGAGCTGAAGGCAGATGCTTAATGACTGAGGAACCCAGGCACCCCTAGTAGCATGTTTTTTAACCTCCATGTATTTGTACTGTTTCCAGACTTTTTCCTTGTGCTTGATTTCTGATTTCATAACATTGTGGTCTGAAAAGATATACTGTATGCCTTTGATCCTTTTGAATTTATTGAGACTCATTTTGTGGCCTAATATGTGGTCTGTTTTGGAGAATGTTCCATGTGCATTTGAAAAGAATGTGAATTCTCCTGTTTTAGGATGCAATGTTCTAAATATATCTGTTAAATCCACTTGGTTCAATGTGTCTTTCAAAGCCATTGTCCCTTGTTGTTTTTCTGACTGGGTGATCTGTCCATTGATGTAAGTGTGATGTTAAAGTCCCCTACTATTATTACATTATTTTTTATTAGTTCTTTTATATTTGCTATTAACTGTTTTCTATATTTGGGTGCTCCTATGCTGGGTACATAACTATTTATGATTGTTATATCTTCTTATTGGATTGTCCTCTTTATTATTATATAGTGTCCTTCCTTGTCTCTTGTTATAGTCTTTGTTTTAAAATATGTCTTGTCTGATGTAAATATTGCTACTCTAGCTTTCCTTTGATATCCATTTACATGACAAATGTTCTCCATTCTCTCACTTTCAATCTGCAAATGTCTTTAGGTCTGAAGTGAGTCTCCTGTGGGCAGCATATAGATGGGTCTTGTTTTTTTTTAATCCATTTTGTCACCCTGTATCTTTTGTTTTTTAACATTCATTTATTTTAGAGACAGAGAGAACAAGTGTGTGTGAGTTGGGAAGGAGTAGAAGGAGAGGGACAGTCCTTGAGAAGACTGCCTGCTGAACAGGGAGCCCAACATGGGACTTGATCCCAGGAGCCTGAGATCATGACCTGAGCTGAAACCCAGGGTCAGCCACCCAACCAGCTGAGCCACCCAGGTGACCCCACTCTATGTCTTTTGATTGGAGTGTTTAGTCCATTTACATTCAAAGTATTTATTGATAGAGATGTATTTATTACCATTTTATTACTTGTTTTATGGTTGTTTCTGAATATTTTCTTTGATTCTTTCTTCTCTTTCTCTTTTCCATGGTTTGCTGGTTTTCTTTACTGATATATTTGGATTTCTTTCTCTTTATTATTTGTTTATTTATTTGTGGGTTTTGAATTGTGGTTACTATTAGGTTTGTATGTAACATCTTCTGCACATAGCAGTCTATATTAAGTTGATGGTTGTTTAAATTTATCCTCATTCTTTGTTCCTCTTCTCTCCATGTTTTAGGTAGTTGGTGTCATATTTTATATCCTTTTATTTTGTGAATTCCTTGGCTGATTTTTTATAGAAATATTTGCTTTTACTGCTCTTGTTTTTCCTACTTTCATACTGTCAATTTTGGTCTTTTTTTTTTTCCCCACTCAAAGAGTCCTGTTCAATATTTCTTGCAGGGCTGGTTTGGTGGTCATGAACTCTTCTAGTTTTTATTTCATCTGGGAAACTCTTTATTTTTCTTTCTCTTCTGAATGATAGACTTGCTGGATAGAGTATTCTTGGTTGCAGATTTTTCCCATTCAGCACATTGAATATATCATGCTGCTTTCTTCTGCCAAGTTTCTGCTGAAAAAAATCCGCTGTGAGCCTATCAGGTTTCCCTTATATGTAACTGTCTTCTTTTTTCTTGCTGCTTTAAATTTTTTTTCTTTATCATTACAATATGCCTTGGTGCAGATTTGCTTTTGTTGACTTTGTTTCAGATATCCTGGATCTGAATATATGTTTCCTTTCCCAGATTAGGGAAATTTTGAGCTATTATTTCTCTAAGTAGGTTTTCTCCCCCTTTTCTCCTTCTTCTTCTGGGACTCCTATAATACAAATGTTATGTTTGATGGAGTTGCTGAATTCCCTAAGTCTATTCTCATTTTGCACAATTCTTTTTTTCTTTCTTTTGTTTGACTTGATTACTTTCCATTACTCTGTCTTCTAGGGCAGTAATTCATTCTTCTTCTTCCAGCCTGCTGTTCACTCCTTGAAACCTGTTTCCCATTTCGTCTATTGAACACTTTATCTCTGCTGTCTTATTCCTTGTCTTGTTAAGGGTCTCCCTGATGCCTTCCACTCTTTTCTCAAGTCCAGTGGGTATCTTTATGATCATTACTTTGAGTTCTTTACCAAACATGTTACTTATATCATTTTCACTTAGATTTATGGCTGTGGCCTGGACATCTAATAATTTTGGATCAATGAATATTTACTAAAGAACTTAATAAAGAAAATATTCTATTTCATTTAACTCAAAGCTTGTTTTTATTCACCACAATCCTTTAAAAAAATTACTCTTTCTTTCACATTCCAAAAGTAATACATGTTTAAGTGTGGGGTATTGTGAGGCTGATAGACTCGTATTCGTCTTCCTCTCTGTCTTCACCAGCTGAAGAGTCAGGGTAAATTACTGGTCCAAATTTTTATTTTTTCCTCAAATAATATGGTACTACTGAGATCTGACATATAGAATGCACTCCACAGAGAGCTATATTATTATTACATTGTTGTTTACAATATATAAATAAGAAAAGATAAAAGAGTAAAAATTAACATAATCTCTTAATATTAGTGTATTTTTCTGATCTTTTTTCTGTACATATTTGCACAAAAAATGAGTTTGTGTTGTACCCATTGCTTTTTTCTCTCACTTAATGAAATATTGGCAGTATCTTTTAATGTTATACTTTAGAAGAAATTTGAAAAAAATTATATCATTATGTTTTTGTGAGATGAGTTTGTGATAACTTGTCAGGGTTTTAGCACTTTCATCCTTTTGGGTGACAAAAATTTCTACCTGTAGGACTAACTAGGTAGGGCTGTCACTACTGGCTGCAGTCCTGTCAACGGCATCCATTTCTGTCATCAAGGCACATTTATAAAAGAAAAAATTATTAAAAATATGGGAGAGGAGTGATTCTTGAGAACCAAGAACATTTTTTTCCCCCAGTAGACTGGAAGCCAATTTTTATTAATAACCAAATGCTAATGAAAATTTAAGTTATTGGGTTCTCCTCCTTCAACCAGACACAGAGTTAAGTGGAAAAGTCTAAGGCTGATGTTAAAGACGAAAACAATGTTTCACAGAAATTGCATCCCAGGATAGCTCTTCTATTTATGATAAGGCAACATCTCACCTTCCTTTATCCCTTCCTTGAGCTGCATTGAGTAGGAGGATGCCCTTGTTTTGTTGCAATAATATAATCGTGTTGGAAACTTTCTACAAGCAGGAGAAATAAGGTAGTGAGTGGGGACTTCCTTCTTGCTGTTCCTGTCAGCATCACCACAGCAGTGGTTCACCCTGGCAGTGACCATTGCTTCCAGCAGTCAGCAGTTGGTTCAGAACCAGCCTCAGCGCACTCCCTCAGAGGAGACTGTTCAACCAGGTAGCACCCCCTCTTCAGGGTGCCAGTTCTGTGGAGTCCCTCCTGCAGCCTTCTGAGTTTTAATACTTTTGAACTCTTCCCTTTACCCTTTGAACTCTTACCCTTGCCCCCGGTGGGGGGGCAGCGGGGAGTTGCTCCTCACAGCTACATCTCTGTGTTACCTCAGGGTGGACCCTGTTGCCTTTCTAGCTCTCCAATACCTGGTTAACTATTCCTTCGGTTGAATTCTCTCACTAAAACATCTGCTGTGTTTCTGTTTGCTGACTGGACCCTGGCTAATACAAGAACCAACAGCAGGCTGTCTTTGTGATTTCACTCATGCTCTTATTCCATGTGGCTGTGAGTTTCTGGTGGTGGGCTGCTAGATTAGCATAACATTTACTAAGAATTTAAAATATAATTTACTCTCAATAATACTCTAGCAATTTATATTCCTGTGAGGTTTTTCTATATATGCAAACTTGTATATTGTATATTGTATATGAACAAGAGTGTCTTAGGAATAGCAGATGTTTCTTTCCAGTATAACTCCATCTAATAATATACCTGATTTGAGTCATGTTTTATTAATATGTCTGTAAAGACAATTTAAAGAATTGTTTGCTGCATTTTCATATGGAAAACAATAAACTAGCCTAAAACAAGAAGTTGTATTTTCTCATGTGATTTAAATAGAACATCCTCTCAGTTTGGCTTCTTTGACCTAAACTTATCTAAAAATGCTACAGGGTCTTCTTCAAAGTGATCAATTCATTTTACCAAGGAAACAGCTCTCCTTGAGTTCAGAGAGGAGACAAAGCTATAATTACTCATGAAAGAAACTCTGAAGAGCTAAGATCAATAAACTGGTTGAGAATGCTTCCTCTTCTATCTGCCATAGGAAAACAAAAGCAGTTCTTCCCTCTTTTTCTCAGTTCTCTCTGAGTCTTTCTCTGTGTCCTCCTGCTTGATTCTAAAGCAGACAAAGGTAAAAAGGAGCCATGGATAAGAACAAAGCTAGTTTGATTTTCATTCTGTAGCAGTTCTGCTGGTAAATGTGGGCTAGGACTACAACAGCTTAAAACCATTCCTGTGCCTTTCTCCCATCTTCTCCAGGGATTTCTGAAGTGTGCTCTCTTTCGGGTGCCATGTAAACCATGTTTGTTGGTTCCTGACAGCTGGGTTGCAGCTGAAGCTGTGGACTGTCAGAGGGCATGAACAGTTGTCCTGGGATGGACATTGCAGGGGGGAGGAAGAGAGACATATGCTGGATAGGAAAATAGGGCAGAGAAGTTAGGGGCGCAAGTATTTCCAGCTTGTCTTTTGGTTATTTTGAACCATCCCCTCTTCTAGCTACTATTGACAGGCTAAGCCCAGCTTGAGGGAAATGTGTGTGATTCACAGGCTTTCCCTGGGACACTGCTATTTACAGAGAAGCAAGCATTTCAGATGAGGTGAACTTCCTTCAAGGTTTTAAGACATTAAGTTAAAAAAAAAGTGTGCCTTTGAGCACTTTTTGTCACTTTAGCCTGTTATTGTCCTCTCTGAAATGAAGTTGGTGCACTGAATGTGGTCACCAGATTGATGTCTTTCTTTAGTGGCCTATGTTGTCTCTGCCATTTGGTTTCCATTTATTTGTTTCTGACAGAATCCTTTGTATTCCAATTCAAGGTCGAGACTATTTTTTAATAATCATTTTCTTACATGTGTACATATAACCTATATATTTACTAAGACCCTCTCTTTTCTGCCATTCTACTTCGTATTATTCTAAATGCTTATTTAGAATATAATGGGACTGGTGAGCAGAGAGGTCACAGTTTGCATTGAATGGGATTCAGCTCTGTCCTTGTTAATTAGGTAGGGGTTGGGGCTGGATGTGATCAAACCAGAAGTCTATTTACATGAGAATTGAAGTTCCTCTTGGGGGAGAACTCATTCTAAGGAGACCTAATAAGAAAGCTGGAGTTGTCAAGGGCTTCAGCTTGATCTCAGTTTGAGCATCACTTGAAGTCCCTGTGGGTTTATATGAGGACTTCAGTTCATCTCTGGGGTGTTCAGGAGAGCAGCAGAGTCTGGCAGGGATGCATACATTGCCAGCACACATGAGCCACTCCTGGGCAGCTTCATGAATAACAAAGGGAACCCTTGCCCAAGGATGAGCTTTTGTTTGAGCAGGTGGGGAAACCAGTGACATTGGTGATATTACTTTTTCTGTGATCTTTATATGACCTACAGTCTGTAAAGCCTGAGACACTCAGGTTGTGTTTTGTGTTGTGTTTTGTCTTTCTGCCAACATGGTAAATGTTCTCAAAAACAGGGGACAGGTTGCCTGGGTGGCTCGGTCATTAAGCTTCTGCCTCTGCTGGTCATGATCCCAGAGTCATGGGATTGAGTCCCATCAGGCTCCCTGCTCAGTGAAGAGTCTGCTTGTCTCTCTCCCACTCCCCTGCTCACGTCCCTTCTCTCCCTGTCTCTATCAAATAAATAAATAAAATATTTAAACAAACAAACAAAGCCCAGGGGACAGTATGTTCTCTCATATCCATCCCACTGATGTAGCTCTAATTCTGGCTTTTGCCATTTTTCATCGGGATTATAACTGTAGTCCCTGTTTCCCAGATATCCAGCCTTATATTCCAGCCCCTCATTCTCACTGTGGCCTGGGCACTTTCTCAGTGACTGTCAACCCAAATCAAAAAAGTCTGTACTTAGCTCTTCTCCCCCAACAATTACCTTTAAAAATAATGGAAGAAAGATACAATTAAAGCAAATTCATCACAGCCATGTCCACAGGAGAAGAAGTGTCAGAGGAGAAAAAGTACTGAGGAATTTCTGGGACATGAAAGACAGTCCATACATAACAGCTATTCATGATACAACACAAGCAAAGGAAGGGATTCCTGGAAAACTGTGATTATAATGGAGGAGAAATTTTATGAAAAAGATGATCCTTTTTAGGATAAAAATTAAAAGTCAGGGGCACCTGGGTGGCTCAGTTGGTTGGGCGACTGCCTTCGGCTCTGGTCATGATCCTGGAGAACTGGGATTGAGCCCCACATGGCGCTTCCTGCTCAGCGGGAAGCCTGCTTCTGACTCTCTCAGTCCCTCTGCTTGTGTTCCCTGTCTGGCTGTGTTTCTCTCTGTCAAATAAATAAATAAAATCTTTTTTTTTTTTTTTTAAAAAGTAAAAGTCACAGAGAATTTACTCAGTTTAGGGTGTACTGTTCTTGAAAAAAATGAATTACAGATAATTTTGTACTGGTCATTGTAACCTGGTCACATAAAATTTTTTTTTTAAAGATTATCTGACAGAGAGACATAGTGACAGGGGAACACAAGCAGGGGGAGTGGGAGAAGGAGAAGCAGGCTTCCTGCTGAGCAAGGAGCCCAATATGGGGCTTGATCCCAGGATCCTGGGATCATAATCTAAGCTGAAGACAGATGATTAACAACTGAGCCACCCAGTACCCCAAAATATTTTGATTCTTAGCATCATTTTAACTTAAATTAATTAAGGATTAATTGGAAAGGTTTCCTGCCTCACAGGTGATTCCTATATTTCATGTTTGGCTTAGAAGGATCAGAGAACAACCCGGTAAGACACATCTTGGTAGCTGGCCAAAGAGATGGACAAGAACCACAGGCACACCCTCCTCCAGGCCTTCTTTTCCTTTGAAATTCTGTCAGCCCTGGAATCTTTATAGGATTTTGAATTTGGGAGTTCAGGGACCTCTACTTATTACGGAATTTCCCCACAGCCTGATTAGATGGGGTCCCAAAATGATATTAAGTTGATTTAAAGAGAACAAACATGTGGTATTTCTGACAACACATGTGGGTCTTAATATTTATGGAATGAATTAATTAAAGCACCATTTTCACACACTTGAAGACAATATAAGGGCAATACATCAGATACCATCTCTAATACTAAGAGAACTCATCCTAATTGTTCTAGCATTCACTTGTAGAAATATAGTTCCTGGATACTTCCATACGAAAAACAGTCATGAGCTAATCCGGACGATGTAGGAATTCAGTATGAACCATAAAAACTGAGAATGCAACTATTACGGGCCATTGAAACCAGACCTAGAATAATTGTTGTATTAGCAAAGGGCTCCCTCTGCTGATGGTTTTTGTACACAGGGCTGGGTAAATGTTCACTCTAGTTTCCTTTTAGGCAACATTCCTTAAAGCATGATTTGCAGCTTTCCCTGTGTCTTCCTCAGCGAAGATCGTGGAGAGCTCAAGGGGTTCAATGCAGAGAGTGGGGGCAGTCGTGTGAGGGGAAGAGGTCTGTAAGTTAGGTAAGTTAGCATTTCTGTCTTGCTCTGTGAAGTTTCCTACGAAAGGCTAGGGCTGCTGCTGTGTTTGCTGCGGATTCCATATGTAAAGCCTCTTTTCAGGAGGCTTATCATAAGGAAAATGGGATGCATCACTGGCCTTTCAATGTCTGGTGAGAATCTCTTCCTCTGGGAGAGTCTAATTTGCTGAAAGAAAAAGTTTTTCTTTCGGATATCTTTATATGTGTTCAGTGGTTCTTCACTTTTTCACTGCAGTTCAGGAAGCTTTATCTATCATATAATAATCATTTGTTTTTTCATTTTTTGTTTTTTAAAAGATTTTATTTATTTGGAAGAGAAAGAGAGAGAGTGAACATGAGCCAGGGAAGGGCAGAGGGAGAGGGAAAGAGAATCTCAAGCAGACTCCATTCCAAGTCCAGAGCCCCATGCGGAACTCAATCCGGTAACCCAGAGAGCATGACTTGCACCAAAACCAAGCGTTGGAGGTTTGACTGACTGAGCCACCCAGGTGCCCGCCCATATAATGATCATTAATGATGTAATTAACTCAATGGTCAATTTATTTTATTTTATTTTTTTTTTTTGGATTATTTCCAATTGTCAATGGTCAATTTAAAAAAATTTCTCAAAAATGGTTTTCAGTGAGAAAAACTGGCATATCTTGAGATAACCAAAAAGACCAAACTGAACTGATAAAAACAAAAGCAAAACCACAACAACAAAAAACAAAGCTTTATCTAGCCTGTGTGATATTATTGGAAATTAATATATTATTTATCTTAGACCTTTTGAATATTGTAAATAGCCTTTGCATCCCCATATCTTTACTACTGCTTCTGTGAGCTTTGGGGGAATGAGCATTGCAGCTTGGGGGTCCACTGACAGATGTAGAAAAGGGAAGTGAGGCCGAGTCCTAGTTGTACTACGCTAGGGCTGGAATAAGTAACCTTGACCCTCCAGGGCCCAGGCAGTGTGGTGCCAGGACAAGATGGGGCCAGGGACTGCCTCTGTTCAGGTCATTCTCTGCTTTCAGCTACATTATGCAACTTATTAGAGGACAGCAGAGAATAGTGTCATTACACATGACCCTGGTCTCCTTCATTAGCACAGGATATCCACATTATTCATATTTGAATTTGACATTAAGGAGGATAGTTGCTGTGGCATTCAGTTTAGCTCAAAGTCTTGCCACCTTTTCATCTCTTCTACTTCTGCTTTTGGGTGAAAACTCAGTTGGGGGTGTGCTGATATCCTGGCTCTCTGGAAACAACAACACAAAACCCATAAATTCCCTCCTTGGCAGTGTTTACCAATTCCCGTTGTATAAATACTTCCCTCATGGCAGATTCCAAGCCACTGACATGACATCACTGAAGGTGGAGTTGGAAAGAGATATAAAAATTGGCTGTTGTGGGCTGGATAGGGCCAGCTCCAGCATTACTGGGCTACTTGTTGGACTACTCCAGCCAGCTGTACAACCCAATGCTTGTACCTCTGAGGTTGACAAGCATTGGGTTTGACCACAATATTGCTTAGCCTACGGGTGATCAAGAGGCTTCTATGGCTCAGTATATATCCCTGCCTTCATGGTGAGGCAGATCTTTAAAGAGCAGGCTTAGAAACAGTTAGCCTAACTGTAAACCACGTACATTCTGTTTTTGAGAAATGGTCTTTTCTTTTATTCTTTACCACCACTTACTACTTTATTCTGCCTTCTTTTCTTTCCTAGCAGGTAGTGTATCACAGAGAAGACATACAGGAGTCAAGACACATATAGTTGGAATTTTCAGGTCTGTCATGTGCGAGCTATGTGATTTTGGGCAATCCACCTAATTTTTCTGAGCCCCAATTTTCTTATCTTCAAAATGGAGAAAAGATTTACACCGAAGTATTGACTGGGATAACACACAAAACACTGAGCATGTAGTTCTTTTTATTTTTTATTTTTAAAATTTTTTTCAGTGTTCCAAGATTCATTGTTTATGCCCCATACCCAGTGCTCCATGCAATACGTGCCCTCAATACCCACCATCAGGCTCACCCATCCCCCCACCACCTCCCCTCCAAGACCCTCAGTTTGTTTCTGAGTCCAAAGTCTCTTATGTTTCGTCTCCCTCCTTGATTTACCCCACTTCCCATTTCCTTTCCTTCTCCTAATGTCCTCCATGTTACTCCTTATGCTCCACAAGTAAGTGAAACCATGTGATACTTGACTTTCTCTGCTTGGCTTATTTCACTCAGCATAATCTCCAGTCCAGTCCATGTAGCGACAAAAGTTGGGTATTCATCCGTTCTGATGGAGGCATAATATTCCATTGCATATATGGACCATATCTTCTTTATCCATTCATCTGTTGAACGGCACCTTGGCTTTTTCCACAGTTTGGCGATTGTGGCCATTGCTTCAATGAACATTGGGGTACATATGGCCCTTCTTTTCACTACATCTGTATCTTTGGGGTAAATACCCAGTAGTGCAACTGCAGGATCATATGGTAGCTCTATTTTTTATTTTTTATTTTTTATTTTTTCTTAAAGATTTTTATTTATTTGACAGAGAGAAACACAGCCAGAGAGGGAACACAAGCAGGGGGAGTGAGAGAGGGAGAAGCAGGCTTTCCGCCGAGCAGGCAGCCTGATGTGGGGCTTGATCCAGGGTCTCCGGGATCATGACCTGAGCCAAAGGCAGTCACTTAACCAACTGAGCCACCCAGGCACCCCTCTATTTTTTATTTTTAAAGGAATCTCCACACTAATAATGGTAGTTCTTATGGTTGATAATCCTAATTTGTCCCTATTTACTCCCAGTCCTGATCGTCTTTCCATTCTTCCCTTTCCTTGGTGTGCCTCTGGGTTGATTTCCATGATTTTCATGCAAGCTGCTTTGTCCTACATTATGCTAGAGGATCTTCTATTTCTGAAAGGGGCTGCAGAAGTATTAGAAGGATGCATGATTTGGAGAGAAACCATGGTATGCCCTGGTGGGGGGTTGCCTTTATCAGAACCCAAAGAAGCATTTTTATTATGTTATCTAATTGAACTATTATGTACTAAATATGTATCATACCAAGGAAACTTTTATTTAATTTGTAGCTCTCTCACTGGAATTACAAACACTATAATCATGACTTGATTAAGAAATCTAAATGGCATTGAATAATTATCTTCCAAAAGTGAGCTTTCAAACATATCAGCTAAGACTTATGGAGACAAGAAGTGACTTGATACTAATTTCTTAAATTTGTAGACAACTACCTCAAGTTTGTTTTTTTTCAATTGTCAGTGGGTTGTCCTTTTTGAATTTCATTGATGATATATGCTGTCTTTTTGATGATTTCTGTCCAAGAACTATTTTACTAGGCACAATAGCAGTGCACCTGTGGAGGAGTTTTTATTTCCATAAACTGAAAAGTAATTAAAAATTGGAAAGCTATAAAATTGGAGTTTGAAGAAGTGGTGTTTGGTTGGAGTGCTGTTGCTAGGAAGTGAACATTCCAGGAGAGGAATAATTTGAGCGAGAGTTGATTACTATATTCTTTAAGGTATGGGAAACCACTAGGCAGGTGATTTTTTTTGCTTAGAAAATATATTGGAAGATTTCATTCTTATGTATGAAATTTCAAAATACTTGCTAATAAGCTTTTTGATTTCTGACTCAATACACTTTGAAAAAAATAATGCCTATGTTCTTCGTGGTTCTGTGTTTCATTAATGTAAAATAAAATAATTAAAACTTTTCATGCTTGGAATATCCTTCAGTGCTATTTGATATAAGATCAAAGGTCAAAGTTCAGCTGGAAATTGTGCTAAGCAGTTTGTAACAATTTTGAAGAAGTGAATGGGCCTCATTTTAATGTGTAATTAGTGGATTTATCATAGTCCAGACTCTAATCTAGTTTTGAAAGTAAATAAATTATTCATTAAATGTAAATGGTTATATTTTACTACTTTTTTTCCTATTGTGCATGGTGAGCGAGGGGAAGCATTGATTTTTATTTCAGTTACTTATGAATATTTCCAAAATGTCAGCTTCTGAGTGATGCATGCTGGTGGCATGCTTAGAATTACCATGGAGTTGTGACTGTCTCTGTGGCCAACAATTTAAATCTAAATTGGAATACTTGTAGGCATGGCCCACAAAGGAGGGCCTTCTGGGAATTGATGACAAGGTGGAACCAGAGTCTGGATCCATGTGAGTTCCTCAGAGCGAAGCAAGTCAAACAAGGGAGGGATTCGTGTTGGGGACAGGGAGTCAGTGAGATATGATGACCTGCGGCAAACAAAGGCAGTACAAAGCAGGGGTCCGGATGTCAGTAGGGAGATTGATCACACGCAGGAGGGGCACTTCAGTGGAGGCCTGGGAATCAAGAACCCTGGATTGGATAGGTCGCTTCACTGTGCGCTGTTGAATCCATCCCTGCCATTCTCCAACTCTGCTCTGTGTCACAGGCTCTGTCCCCTCACAGTGCATGTTCCAGACTTCCTTACACATTGGCTTCTAGTTAATCTTGGCTGATGGAGGAAGTGGTGGGAGGTTGGAGGAAGAGAGGAGAAAAAAGCCACTGGTTGTGTCTCCTTTGTAGTTTCAGCTTCTGCTGGTGTGCGCCCCCCCCCCCCCAACACTCTATAGGTCCTGGTCCCACACCCACTCCAGGGTTCTGATAACTTCTTCCTTTGCTCTCAGCCGACAGGTGGGAACAGCTTCCTATAGGTTTTAATTTCTGGGTTCCCTCTCCACCTCATGTTTCAACACTTGCGACTCCTTACATGTGGCTTACTTCAATCATTTTTATCATCTACCTGGATTTCAAAGGCATTGGAGTTTGAGATTCCTGGTCCGAGTTCATACTAATGTTTGAAGGGTTTATGTCTTACTTATTTTTTAAAATGTCCTTCTGTAGCAAGGCCTGGCACACCGATGAGCTCACACATGTTTTCTCAGTGAACAAAAAGATAAAGGGGGTGTGGGTGGACTTGCCCTCTCAACCTCTCACTGTCAGATTAGGTCTGGCATTTGGGGTGCTCAGGATCAGAATGGGGTGTGCTGACAAGTGGGCTTTGGTAGTTTTTGAGGGGTTTTTGGATTGATGCTGGGGGGCAGGTGGAGCACTGCTTCCATCATTTTTTCCTCTGAGGCACCTCAGGAGAGCCTCAGGGGCTTCAAGAAATGGTATTTGAAATGACAGGTACAGAGGCTACATTGTCATTGTCACGTGAGTGTGGTGACAAAGACTGGCTCAAATCCCAGGTTTATCCACACATGCTGCGTGACTTACTTCAGTTTCCTCGTCTGTAAAACGTGGACCACTTTACTGCCCAGCTAGTAGAGCTATTTTTAAAATGTATACAAAGTGCTTGAGGCCAGTCAGGTGTTTAAGAGGTGGGAGTTATTATTTATTATCTTTCAAAATCAGTGAAGGCGTCTGGGCGCCCGGGGGCTCAGTCGGTTGTGTCCATCTCTTGGTTTCAGCTCAAGTCGTGACTTCAGGATCATGAGACTGAGCCCCGTGTTCAGGTCCGTGCTGAGTGCAGAGTCTGCTTGGGTTTCTCTCTTCCTCTCCTTCTACCGCTCCACACTGTGCTCCCTCTCTCAAATAAGGAAAAATAAATTTAAAAAAAAATAAAATAAAATGAAAGTGTCAACATGAATTAGTGGCTTGTTACAAAGTTAATTTTTAAGAGAAGGCAAATGTTTCATACATAATTTCAGTATTTTTATTTCTGATATTACCGGAGAGGACAGTATTATTCTAAACTATTAAGGTATATGCATGTACATGAACTTGACTATTTATAAATATAATTTCATTTGGTTAGAAATGTTCCAAATTGCTATATAATGCATTCATTTTAGTAAATAGACATGAGATTATGAAAATTCACCTTAAAGTAAATCTGGCAGTTTCTCATTTCAAATTTAGAATTATTCTTTGTCTTGTTATTTTTGATTTTGTTTATTTCAATATTATATTTATTTTATAGAATAATCAAAGTGGTTTACAAGTAGTATCGTCTTTTAGTGAGTCTTATATACTATCCAGTCTGTATAATGAGGCTACTTCTGTATTTTTAGCTACATTGATGATTTGTTTATATGAGTATAAGACTAAAATGTTTCCTCACCAAAACTTGTATGAGAGTGCACATACTAATTCTTACCATTTTAGGAATTTATTCATTTAGCAAGACTTTTTGTTAAATCTTAAATCTTTTCATACATGTGCATATATATGCATATATAATTCATATATATTTAAAACAATATATACATGTAGTTAACATTATGGCATGTTTATCTGAATGCCGAGTAGTTTTTGTTTGAAAAAACAAAGAGATTTTGAAATTTGGACTCCCAGTTAGCTGCATTTTCATAAGGGGTAAGTCAGGCATGCAGTCTGGAAAAAGAATGCCTCTGTGTTCAGCTCTTCCTTTATTCCTGGTTCCTCCAGGTCCAAGAATATGTGTGATGAACCATGGACTCCTTCGGCCTACCTATTGTGTTTTTCTCCCTTTCACAAAAGCACTTCGGTGCTTGGGAATTCTGGTTGTTTCAGGCTGTGGTGGGTGATAATATTGACATGTAATAGGGACAGCAATGCTGTGCTTTGGCTCCAGGCCGGCACTGTAGTCCAGACGGGTCACAAATCCCGGTGCTGGAAGCCTGACACAGCCAGCTAACAAGACAATGGCACGCAGTTTCCATGAGTCATGACATTTCGTAGTAGCTCTCAAAAATCTGGGCGAGGAGGGCTGACCTGGCCAAGGCAGGATTTGGCTCTCACCCTTGCTGTATAAACCTGTTGAAGTTTCATTTGTGCTTTGAGATGAGCAAATTAATTTTGTTATTCTGCTAAAATTAAATTCTAAGTGCCAGTTATGGTAAAAAATTTGACTGGTTCTTTATTTTAATGGCTTATCATTGTAGCTTAAATGAAATAGGTCAGATAGATATTGAGTAGTACTAAGTATTAAATCGATATGTACTTAAGTTCTGGGGTAGATGTGCTCAGATTCATCCCTCGACATTGGACGATTATTTTTTTCAATTTCGATGTTGCTATTGTCTGGGCTATGGTGCCAGAGAGATGCATTGGCTTGGACACTGTTCATAGCTCTGTTTCCTATGAGTTTATTATCTGCCAACAGAGGATAAATATTTTAAAAAAGTGAACGGCTTCTAATCCTGACTATATAATGAAACAGCCTGTAATAATTCTTTAAAATATTGTAAATACTGGATAAAATATAAAAAAGGTAATTTAAGGGGCGTCTAGGTGGCTCAGTCCGTTAAGCGACTGCCTTCAGCTCAGGTCATGATCCCGGAGACCCGGGATGGAGCCCCACATCGGGCTCCCTGCTCCGCAAGAAGCCTGCTTCTCCCTCTCTCACTCCCCCTGCTTGTGTTCCCTCTCTGGCTGTGTTTCTCTCTGTCAAATAAATAAAAATCTTTTTTTTTTTTAAAAGGTAATTTAAATGCATGGCTGAGGTATAAAAAATGAAGGAAAATTCTCTGAGTAAAAGCTTGAATCCCAAGAGGTATATGACTATAGAAGCTGGTGGTTATTCTAAGGGCTCTTGCTGGTTCCTTAGTGACCAAAGGCTTTGGGCTTCATGACAGTGAGCAGCTGAAGGCCAGGGGTCAATCTGGAGCTCAGCTATTTCCGGCCATGTGCCCAGTCTTGATTTTTTCAAGTTTTCCTTCTCCAGCTGTTCTTTTTATAGGCAGTGTCATTATACACCAACTCTAGATTATCAGCTCTCAAAGGATCATAGATATTATTTGATCTTAGTCTTCTGTTATATAGGGGAGGGCATTGGGGCTCATAGAGCTTCAGTGGCTTCATTAGTGGCACAACCAGGACAAGAACCAATTATCTCCTATTTCAGAGTTTATTCTATTACCTTATTTCTCTCTATTATTCTTTTCACTCAAAAATGAAATGTGGATGTGTGTATAGATGTGTGTGTGTGAACAGATGAGTCTTTTTTGGAGAAAGCTTGCACAGATAATTTAGTATACACATAATATATTTTAGGCTCAGAGTTGATGTGGTTGAAGGAGACCTTAGAGGAGGGCCTTAGGCTTTTCCTAGGCTGTTGAGGCTGTTACCCCTTCTCCAGTTCCACCATGTTTATGTAAGATGCTCCTTCAGCTGGTCTACTGGAGCTACAGATTTCAAGAGCTGGTGCTACTCATTTTGTCAATGTGCTTTGGAGTACAGTGGAGTTCTGGGCAGCTATTCATAGTTTATAAAATACCATAAGATCATAAAGCCCAGTAACAAGCTGTGGCCACCTCTTACCACAACCATCCCTTTCTGGAGGGGTCTCTATTAAGTATGAAAGATCCCTAGTCATGTGCTCGAACCTTCAGAGGCATTGGAAGGACTCCTCAATTGCATTCCACTTCTGAAGGGCAGGTGTTAGGATATGGGTCCAGCAGGGCTGTGCAGAGACATTTGGGCCTTCTGGGCAGACTAGTCATTTGATGTCCCTCTCAACTAAGGTTTAAAAACGTCATTCAATATTTATTTAGTGGGAATAAGAAAAAGCAGACTTTCTATATAAAAATATATCCGTAGCAGACTCTCTCACTCATTTATTTCCACTGACTAAACCAGAGTTAATATTGTTAAAATATTTGGCCAAATGTTTAGTTTTTTCCTCTCTCATTTTCTGTTGCAGTTTTCTGAGTGGGACAGCTTATTGGGAAATATATTAAAGAGATTTCAAATTAGGTGAAGCAGGTTGCTTGTTTTTGATAAGTAGCACTACAATGTGCAATATTTGTTTTGGGGTCTTTTTTTTTTTTAACCGGAATATTGCCTTTTTATAAAGTGTGACTCTTTGTACCACAAAATTACCCAACAGTAGTTCGATTCAGCACAGTCTGCTTTTGTTTATAATTTCAAATGTGCATTTAAATTATATTCCCACATTTGCTGGTGCTGGCTGTTCTCTGTGGTAACTAATGCAGAGCAGTAGAAGAAGAAAAGGAGGCAAAGAAAAAGGGGCTTTAAAACCATCCCTAGGTGGTATTTTTGGGATGAAGGATCTAAAACATGTTCAAAGGGCCTAGCCAGGTGGGTTTCATCAAGGTGGAACCTGAGGTCTGAGGAGATTCCAGGAGCCAGAGGAGATCTATCAGGCAAAGAAGAAAGCCTAGATAGGTAACATATTTCTTCCTGACACAAACTTTGTCCTGATAGTAAATTTTAAAAGAAATGGTTTCTTATACGGGGACAGTGAAGTCCATATTTTTAAAATACAGTGATCACACAAAATTTTTTAAATAACAATGTTAAAGAAGACTCATAAACTTTTTTACACAGCCATTTCTCATATTACTCAGACAAAAACTGAAAGCAAAGCATTAAAATGTAATTTGTTTAAGATGTTTTCTTGTGAGAACAATTTTAGAAATTCTCATGTGTAGAGCTCAACAGTAACCTATCTGGTATGAATATAGCTTTAGAGAAACAGATGGATGGTCCTTTATATTCTTGTCCTTAAATATTGCTGTCTTTGAACAGGAACAGGTATTTATAGAGTTTCATCTTTCTAGAGTGATCTTGGAGCACTAGTGTTTTGAAGTACCTATTGAAGAAGACCCATATATTTTGTTGACCAAAAGATCAGATAGAGAGTGTATTCCACTGAGAAATCTTCATTCTCATCTGGATGAATCCATCTCTGCAACCCAGGATCCACAGGGACCTCTGGATTTAGTTGGAGGAACACTTGATTTGTTCCGATGCCAATTAATATAGCCCATGTTATTTTAGCAATAAAACTGTAGGATAGAAAATTCTAAAAAATACTCTTGTAACATTTATTTAATTTTGCACTTACCACATTGTCAAACTTATGTATAACATACAAATATTTTTTTTATTGACATATCATTTGTTTCAGGAGTACAGGTCTGTGGTTCATCAGTCTTACACAATTCACAGCACTCCCCATAGCACATACCCTCCCAGTGTCCATCACCCACCACCCATCCCTCCCACCCCCCTCCCCTCCAGCAACCCTCAGTTTGTTTCCTGAGATTAAGAATCTCTTATGCTTTCTTTCTCTCTCTGGTTTCATTTTGTTTCATTTTTCCCTCTCTTCCCCTGTGATCCTCTGTCTTGTTTCTCAAATTCATTAGCATACAAA